>JACEEZ010001104.1:80000-120000 GCA_016584305.1 Chionoecetes opilio | reverse complement strand
GTAATGAAACTTGCGTATATAAGAACATGTGGCTTATAATATAAACCTGTTTTACTTTGATACTGAAGAATTTAATATGCTTAGTCTAATACCCGAGAAAGGTATTATTTATGGGCCCGTCAAATGTCCGAACCCATTTTTGGAGTGAGAGGGTAAAAATATGAAGCCTAGAAATTTGGTAGGTTTTCATTTTAGCGTGTATCTTTACTACCACGTCCATATATGACCATAACCGATAACGATAGGGATTATTTTGAAAGACGTTAAGACTCTGGGAGAGTTTCTTGGTCTGACCAGATGGCTGGCAAAAGATAAAAGGATCTGACATCATTAGTTATTACTGATCGCAGAATAATTATCCTACGGATTGTGTCTCGCATACGGCATATCGGGGAGGGAATGGAAGGAAGGAAGAAAAAAAGTGACGGGTGAAAGCACGAAAGAAGATAGAACAAAATGGCGTCTAGGATGGCCAAATGCTGAGAAAAGATGGCGGAAAGCTAGAAAGACGATGAGTCATCCTTAACAAAGAGAAAAAAATTAACTACTGACAAGACATAGCTCGGGAATTTTATAATAATAATTCTCATACTATCATCTCCCGAATAATGGGCATTACATATATATATATAGTATATATAGTATATATATATATATATATGTAGTATATATAGTATATATATATATATATATATATATATATATATATATAATATATATATATAGTAGTATTATATATATATATATATGTAGCCTATATATATCCTAGCGCTTCGTGTCCTGGTGGAACGCCGACGTGAGTTTCGACAGGGGATGCTTGCAGCCTATGTTGATCTCAAGAAGACGTTTGACTCAGTGCATCGTGAATCACTCTGGGATCTTCTGCGACTTCGAGGGATTCCTGCAAGGACTATTGGTTTGTTAACTGGTCTGTATTCTGGAACTGAGAGTGCTGTGAAGTGTGGGGCAGGTGTATCCAGCTTCTTTCCTGTGAATAGAGGAGTGAGGCAAGGGTGCGTCCTTGCCCCATCACTTTTCAACGCTTGTATGGACTGGGTATTGGACAAGGTTGTAGATCAAAGTGATTGTGGAACATCCGTCGGCAACACCAAGATCACTGATCTTGTTTTTGCCGATGATGCAGTAATCTTTGCCGAGTCGCTGGAGGTCCTGGTGATGGCTCTCGAGGCGATGCACGAGGAGGCAAAGCCTTTGGGACTTGAGGTCTCCTGGCTCAAGACCAAGGTCCAGGTGTTTGGAGACTTACTAGATGAAGCAGTGCAGTCTGTTCATGCGTGTGGCGAGGACATTGAGATCTTGGAAAGTTTTACATACCTTGGTAGCGCAGTCCATAATGACGGCGGGTCACGTCAAGAAGCCTTACGGCGGATTGGCATAGCCCACGGTGTTATGGACTCGCTCAGCGGGAGTATTTGGCGTTGTCGGTACCTGTGCAGGAGGACAAAGATCCGAATCTTCAAGTCGCTTGTGATCCCTGTCTTTCTATATGGTTGTGAGACATGGACACTAAATAGTGACTTGAAGAGACGAATCAATGCCTTTGGTAATACGTGTCTTCGCAGAATCATGGGGTATCGCTGGGATGATTACGTGTCAAATCAGCGATTGCACCGTGAAACTGAATCGAGGCCTATTACCTGCATAGTCCGTCAGCGCCAACTTCGGCTATATGGGCATGTGGCACGCTACCCTGAAACCGACCCTTCCCATCGGGTTGTATCTGTAAGAGACAATCCGGCGTGGAGGAGGCCCAAGGGAGCGCCCACAAGGCTCATGGCGGGGCAAGTTGATGCTTCTTGTCGAGAGCTGCTTGGTATGGGAAAGGACCCGCATAGGAACTCGCGCGTGGTGACCCCCGGGAGTGGCGTCGTAGGGTGGGCGAGACGACGCGCCCCCCGGCGTATGCCCCATGATTGATTGATTGATATATATAAAATATATATAATATATATATATCTATATATATTATATATCTATATATATATATATATCTATATATATATATATATATATATTATATATATTATATATATATATATATATATAGATATATATATATATATATATATATATATATATCTATAATATATATATATATAGATATAGATATATATATTATAGATATATATATAGATATAGATATATATATAAATATAGATATATATTATCATAAAAAAAAAAAAAAAAAAATATTTATTTATATTTATTAATCAGTACCTTATTTCCAAGCAGTGAAGACATTTTTTGAAGACATTAAATGTACCGCTGTATCATAAAGCTTGATAATAAGAATTTTATTTATTACTAACTCCTGTAAAACATAACTGTAGTCCGATGATGTTCTATTTTTCCCACGTGTCCCCCTAGAAATATGGCCTGGCTCCTTGGGAGACCGTGGTACACGTTGCCAACCCCTGGTCACAGTGAAATAAGAATATTGGTGTTTAGTTTAGTTTAGAGTATTACCAAAGCTTTATATATAACGAACACTGCACGAGGAGGCAAAGCCTTTGGGACTTGAGGTTTCCTGGCTCAAGACCAAGGTCCAGGTGCTTGGAGGCTTATTATATGAAACAGTACAGTCTGTTCATGCGTGGGGCGAGGACATTGAAATCTTGGAAAGTTTTACATACCTTGGTAGCGCAGTCCCGAATGACGACGGGTCACGTCAAGAAGTCTTACGGCGGATTGGCATAGTCCACAGTGTTATAGACTCGCTCAGCAGGAGTATTTGGCGTTGTCGGTACCTGTGCAGAGGAACACAGATCCGGATCTTCAAGTCGCTTGTGATCCCTGTCCTGCTCTATGGTTGTGAGACATGGACACTAATTAGCGACTTGAAGTAGCGAATCGATGCCTTTGGTAATAATTGTTTTCGCAGAATCATGGGGTATCACTGGAATGATTACGTGTCATATCAGTAATTGAACCGTAAGACTGAATTGAGGCCTATTACCTGCATAGTCCGTCAGCTCTAGTTTCAGCTATATGGGCATGTGGCACGCTACCCTGAAAATTATTCTTCCCACCGGGTTGTATCTGTATGAGATAATCCGGCGTGGAGGAGGCCAAGGGGGCGCCCACAAGGCTCGTGGCTGGGTCAAGTTGATGTTTCCTGTCGAGAGTTACTTGATATGGGAAGGGAGCCTGCAAGGGGAGGGGGTAGCAGAGTGGTTAGTGTCTCCGACTGGCGTTCTCGGTGACCTGAGCTTGATCCCCGACGAAAACCAAATCCTTTCTGCACCGTCGAGTGGCTTAAGAACACTCACATGCCCTGCCCATTAACTCTACCTTCGATTGCGAGTGCATCGGAGGACACATGGGGGCGGCATGAGCCTTTAATCACAGGCGCCACTATAAAAATCCTGCCTGCGCCACCACGGGCGAGGACCAACCATCACAGCCCTCAAGTGAACCTCCAGAGCCTACCATTCGAACCCTGGGTCACCACTGCCTACAGGCCATATAGGCACAAATGTAAAAAAAAAAAAAAAAAAAAAAAATGGGGACTCGCGTGTGGTGACCCACGGGAGTGGCATCGTAGGGTGGGCGAGGCGATGCGCCCTTGGCGTTTGCCCCCAATGATTGATTGATTGATTTATAGCATTTGAATAAATAAATATAATATATAATTATGGCATTAGTCTGCTTAGCAAAAGCTTTTAATGATACAATAATATTTATGAAAAAATAATACAAAAGGAAACGTTTTAAACAAGACATTAACATTAACATTACATAATAGAAAATAACAATATAAGTAAACATAGTATCATACACATATTTCCCTATTCTCTTCTTTTACCCAAGGTGTGTGTGTGGGAGGGCTTGTGTGTGCGTGTGTGCGTGCGTGATGGAGCACGCATGCACCAAACGGTTTCTTCATAAAATACGGCCTGACTACTTACTAAAAGACAATATGATAGCCACACAGCAAAGTCACGAAACCTGTGGTCCCAAGGATGGAAGATAACCCAGATGGAGAAGAAGGAGAAAATACCATGTACTTTAGAAACAGCGTCTTGGCCACATAAAACCTTGGAAGCATTGAGCGATAACTTGGACAGGATAATGGATAAGGCCAGCCGGCAGCCTTCCATCACAGGGATCCTCCGGGGCTCTCAGTGCCTCTCCCGCTCACTTCTTGATCACGCCGCTCCCCTGCCCGGTCTTGATCGCTGCCAGGAGATCATGTTCGCGGCTAATGAGAGCACCGAGGCCGCCCCGTCCTGCTTTGCTCTGTCTGCCGCTGCTGCCGCTGGCCACGCTGCAGTAACGAGGAAGCACCGGCAGCACCGGCAGGTCACCCCAGGACTCCAATTTTCCTCTTCCGAATGTTTTTCTTTAGAGGAAGTTCTTTCTCGGAGCAGCCTTTGTGCCGCCGTGTTCATCAACGCGTCCGTAATCTCGGGCCTTTCACACAGATTTTTGTCAACAGTTTTATTTTCCTTTCGCGCCATGATTGGGCAATTATTGCACTATTTTTATTGTGGATACAAAAATGTTCCTACATCATTTACTATTTCTTGATCTAGGTTGACCTTTGAATCCACTAAACTGTTTGCCTGTAACTGTGTGTGTGTGTGTGTGTGTGTGTGTGTGTGTGTGTGACTGTGTGTGTGTGTGTGTGTGTGTGTGTTGTGATATATATATATATATATATATATATATATATATATATATATATATATATATATATATATTATGTAATAAAGATTGGCATAAAGATGGATAAATTCAGATATATCGCCACCCTTCCGTGCCCTTCTTTGACGGCTGACGGCTTCGTGTCCTGAGACCCTGCATGAGCTTTGTAACAACCAGCCTCCCACCACCACCTGCCTTTCCCACCTCCTTCCCGTGCGGCAACATGTCCCAGCTTACCTTACCACGCCCTTGGTAAGCGTGTAATTACCGCCACGATGAATTGGACGGCTTCAGTCCTTAAGTCATGGAGCTCTGGTTCGTGATATCGTGTTTCAGCCCCTGATTTACAGCCCCTGGAGCACCCTCTCTCCTCCCCATCTTCCCTAGACTCAGCCTTACCCTAAAAGGTCCACAAGATCTCGCCGTCTCCAAGACGAAGCACACTCAGTTATTAGGTGCGTCGGAGATGTTGCTGGTGAAAGCTTTGAAGCTTTTGACTAAGTTGGTTTTGGGTTCAGGGACAGGTTTGTGCAAGTGGAAGAAAATGTATACTTGAATCAAGTCATTTACTTTCTGGCTTGAGATAAGTAACCTTTTTTTGCGATAATATATTCGGCTTCTGGTCATCCTTGCAACTCTTCAATCTTTCACGGGAAATTACTTTCCTCCACAGCGCGGATCTGCCATCACACATGTTTCAGTTTATGAGGAAAGAAAAACGTAAATGTCCGAACAAGGAAAAAAGTTGCTCTAAATTACTTGGTTCATTGGAGACGTGAACTCAAAGCGACCACTGCACTTTTTGTTTTCCCTTCTGAAACCACCACACAACCGGGAGAGAGAGAGAGAGAGAGAGAGAGAGAGAGAGAGAGAGAGAGAGAGAGAGAGAGAGAGAGAGAGAGAGAGGGGAGAGAGAGAGAGGAGAGAGAAGGAGAGAGAGAGAGAGAAGAGAGAGAGAGAGAGAGGGGAAGAGGGGAGAGGAAGAGAGAGGAGAGAGAGAGAGAGAGAGAGAGAGAGAGAGAGAGAGAAACAAAAAAACACATACACACGCATACAAAGAAAACGAAAATGAGATTTCGGCAAAGGAATTTGCGTGATTAAGAAAAGCGTGGCCTGAAGGAGGGAAGTCAGCGAAGGCCAATAGTGACTTGGGCGAGACGTGAGGGAGGGCATGAGGGAGGCTGTGAGGAAAGCTGCTGATTGACTCCTCGTGGCAGCTTTACTGTAGACAAAGAGCGAATGAACCTGAAACTAACATTTGGTTGTTGTGATTTTGGTATCTTCATCAACCTACCTTGTCCATTGTATATTGTATTGTTTTCCTTCTCGTTTCTTGTTGCCTCGCTCTTTTTAATCCTGATGTATAGCGCCATTCCTTTCTTTACTCATCTTTTTTTATTTCGTTGTTTAAATATTCGCCTTTCCCTGTCCAGTCCTGAGTCATCCGTCTTTCCTCTCTGGCTGTTTCCTTTCCGGTATGTGTTTTCACTCCCATCGAGGCGTCTCAAGGCTTGTTCATCTCGCCTCGCTTCTATCTTCATTTACTTCATCGCCAGGCAATTCTGAAAGTACAAAATTCTATATTATTGCCCCGCACATGTGTTTACTAGATTATGGCGGAATTGTCTCAGAATTTGGTTTATGTATCTCGCCCACGCCCCGCCGCCCCAGGGACCTACGCGTCACCGCCACACTATATTGGCAATGTGTTGGGGATGAGTCATACGTGCGCACGGCTCCTTTCATCTTCCTTGTGCATCCCCGGGCCCCCAACCCTGAAGCCATCCTAGCCTGAACACACTGAACTTTTCTCCATCCCTTCAGACCTCACCCTCTTTCTCGTCTTCATATATAACCTCAATCTCTCGCGGCATGAACAGCCATCATCACAGCCCTCACGCTCAGATCACTCTTTTATCAGCTGTCCTATCAGCGTGTGCAAAAAAGGAACGCTGATATTATAAGTTACACAAGTACTGTAATTATCATAACCATCTTTAACCCACATAATCATCTGGGATCATAAATATAACCAATATTTATTTATACTCAACTAGCGTACAGAGATGAGGCAGGGGATCTACTACTATAGGCCAGTTTATCAGTCCAAATATGGCAAGTTTGTGTATGTATGTACAGTACCTGATTGCGTGTATTTTTTTTTGGTGTGGGGTGGTCGAAGAGAGAGAGAGGAGGAGAGAGAGAGAGAGGAGAAGAAAAGAGGAAGAGAGAGGGAGAAGAGAGAGAAGAGAGAGGAAGAGAGAGGGGAGAGGAGAGAGGAAGGGAGAGAGAGAGGAGAGGAGAGAGGGGAGAGGAGAGAGAGAGAGAGAGGAGAGAGAGAGAGAGGGGAGAGAGAGAAAAGGAGAGAGAGAGAGAGAGAGAGAGAGAGGAGAGAGAGAGAGAGAGGAGGGGAGAGAGAGAGAGAGGGGAGAGAGAGAGAGAGGGGAGAGAGAGAGAAGAGAAGAGAGAGGAAGAGAGAGAGAGGGGGTGATTAGTGTCGGGGGCTCTCTCTCTTCTCTCTCTCTCTCTCTCTCTCCCCTCTCTCATTCTCTCTCTCTCTCTCCTCTTCTCTCTCTCTCCTCTCTCTCTCTCTCTCTCTCTCCCCTCTCTCTCTCTCTCTCTCTCTCTCTCTCTCCACACATTTGTTGGAGAAGATAATGTTATTCCAATGTGAGAGGTGAAGAGGGCTCTGAAAAAGAGAAAAAAATTATGTAGACGTATTATATTTCCGCGGCACCGGTTCCGCACAGCCGTCACGCAGCGGTTCCCCCTCAGCCCGGGATGTTGTATTGGTGCAGCCGCCATTTACGACGCTGGATTTACGAGGGAGTGCTAATGAGGGCGGGCGAGGCGGCCAGGCCAGGCGACGAAGCTAATACTTGGCGATTTCTTTTATGTATCGTGTCGGATCATCGTTATCATTATCTTCTATGAGAGTAATTATTGGCTATTGCATCTCCTCCTCCTCCTCCTCTTTTCTTTTACACTTTTTTTTACCGTCTTCGTTTGTCTCATTTTCACCCCCAGGATGATAAGAGTGTTGGTCAACGTGGCCGCTTTGTGATAGAAAACGTGGCGCGTCCTGCGTTGCAATGATGCAAGTTTGGTGTGTTATCAGTAAGGTTCCTCTTCGGCCGGTTGTCATGAGAGGCCTCCTCCCTGGTCTCGCCGAGGGGCTGGGATGACCCTCAGCGTGCCGCCCACCCTACTGGTCATGCAAGCCTACGTCACCTTGTCGTCAGTGGCAAGGTCAGATCAATTAAGCTTGGCGTCTTTGTGGTCAGGCAGCAACCAGTCCTGTGGTGGTCGCTCATTATTCTCGCCGCCCTCACCCTCACCCTCACCGGGAGCCAGGCACACATCCCAGGCTGCTGCGCTACTTTCTTCACCTCATGACATTCGTTCCGCACAGGCGCAGAGAGGCTGAAAGATGGACGAATAATGGTTTGCCATGGTGTGTGTGTATTCATCTAGTTGTATTTTACAGGGCCTGAGCAACGCTCGTATGGCCCCGTCTCCATATCAACATTTTTATCATTCATCCTTAGTGCTTAGTTTTGGCTGAAGCCAGCACCCCGGGAGGCGGGTCACAAACCCCCGGCTAACACCCGGTACCCATTCACTGCTGGGTGGACAGGGGCTCGGGTTTTAAGGAAACAGCCCAACTGTTTCCGCTCCGCCCGGGGATCGAACCCGGGACTTCTCGGTTGTGAACCGAGCATGCTACCACTACACTACGGAGTATCCTGAAGTCGTGTGTGTGTGTGTGTTGTGTGTTTTGTGTGTGTGTGTGTGTGTGTGTGTGTGTGGTGTTGTGTGTTGTGTTGTGTGTGTGTGTGTGTGTGTGTGTGTGTGTGTGTGTGTGTGTGTGTGTGTTGTGTTGTGTGTGTGTGTGTGTGTGTGTGTGTGTGTGTGTGTGTGTGTGTGAGTGTGTGTGTGTGTGTGTGATGTGTGTGTGTGGGGTGTGTGTGTGTGTTGCCTGTGGTGTGTGTGTGTGTGTGTGTCGTGTGTGTGTTGTGTGTGTGGTGTGGTGTGTGTGTGTGTGTGTGCTGCTGTGTGTTGTTGTGTGTGTGTTGTGTGTGTGTGGTGTGTGTGTGTTGTGTGTGTTGTGTGTGGTGCTGTTGTGTGTGTGTGTGTGTGTGTTGTGTGTTGCTGTGCTGTCGTGGTGCTGTGTGTGTGTGTGGTGTTGTGTGTGTGTGTGTGGTGTGTTGTGTGTGTGTGGGTGTGTGAGTGGTGTTGTGTGTTGTGTGTGTGTGTGTGTGTGTGTGTGTGTGTGTGTGGTGCTGTGAGTGTGTGTGTGTGTGTGTGATGAGTGTGTTGGTGTGTGTGTGTGTGTGTGTTGTGTGGCGTCGTGTGTGTGTGTGGTGAATGTGTGTGTAGTCGTGTGTGTTGTGTGTGTGTGTGTGATGTGTGTGTGTGTGTGTGTGTAGTATGTGAGTGTTGTGGTGGTGTGTGTGTGTGTGTGTGGGTGTGTGACTGGTGGTGTGGTGTGTGTGTGGTGTGTGGTGTGTGTGGTGGTGTATATATATATAGATATATATTATATATATATATATATATATATAGTTTTAATATATATGTTATATGATTATATATATATATATATATATTATATATGTATATATATATATATATATATATATATATATATATATATATATATATATATATATATAAAATTTATATATATATTATATATATATATATATATATATATATATATATATATATATATATATATATATATATATATATATATATATATATTCAGTTAAAACTAAAACGTTCACTCCTTAACAATTGAACAAAAGAAGAAATAAATCAGAAGCAGCACACTTAAACAACAACAACAAAAACCTTGAGACCAATCACAACATAGTGCAGCTAAACCAGTCCCTTCATGCAGCACAAACACAAGCCCAACATTTACACACGAGGCACAAAACGTTCACACAAGCCCAGTGTTTCCTGTTGTTCTCTATATTAAACTATTGCAACCTTGGTCTATAAATTTTCCCTTGTGTTTATGTCAGACCTAACGTGAGTCTTCCGTCTTCTCCCACAGAAAGAAAAGCCTGCCTTGCCTCCTCCCGCCACTCCTCAAGACCTGTGACGCATAATGTAAGTAGAATAGTTCATTGATTGCTTCTTTTGCACCTGTAATAGACTTAATTAGAATACCGTTACCTCTGCAGTCTTCGTTCGCTTCAGCCAATTTGGAAAATATCATAGGAATGAAGGGCAAACACATAGTAATGGTGAGGACCCGCAGTGTGATACTGGTAATGTTGCAATGGTGACCTGCTGGCAAGTACTTGGACCAGGTTAGAAGCCCTGGTGTAGGCTGACTATAGTTTGATATCACCAGGGCCAGAAGCCACAAAACAACTAAAGACCTTTTTTTGGTCGTTAGTCCAACGACGGAACCCACAGCGCGGAAAATTCGTCGGTTTCGTCGTTAACGTGCACACTGGCCAACGACTGCTCAAGACCGGTATTAGCAGAGGTCGGACGTCTCCAGGCATGCTCATTATTGCTTGGTATGCTATGAAATATCTTTTTTATAGGTGAATGTAGACATATGATTGCATTTGGATGGATATTATTCATATATATGAGTAAAGAGATGAAATACAAGCAAGGGACTCATCTACGTCTGGCAGCGCGGCCTTCGGCAGCAGCAGCAGCAGCATGATGAAGCCCGTGAGGTGGATA
Organism: Chionoecetes opilio; assembly: GCA_016584305.1. Lineage (NCBI taxonomy): Eukaryota > Metazoa > Arthropoda > Malacostraca > Decapoda > Majidae > Chionoecetes > Chionoecetes opilio. Next base: position 109,617 of record JACEEZ010001104.1, on the reverse strand, counting down.
TCAACACCAACTTCATTCACCAAGGGAGGTAGATGTCTTTGGTAATATTTAGTAGGGGAGCGAGAACCCCTTGAGGAATCCTATGATCCCTGGTGATATCCTATGGTGCTAGCACAGGCGTGAGAGCTGACTGTCTTTTTCAGGAAGGCACAGGTGAGGCGGATAACTGCGGGTTTTTACTCAAAACTGTTAGTGTGGCGGCTGGAGCCGCCAGCTCCTCCGCCACTGTAGGTTTGGGCAGGATTAAACGTCTTATTACTCGTTATTATACAACTTGGTGATTATGGTGAGATGTTATATGTACTTGTCATTATCTAAATCAATGTAGCACCGTGTGTCACCTTAAATAAGTGTGATTTAAAGATGAGGTGACTGATGGCGGGGCAGAGTGACGGAGAGGCCTTGCCGCGGGGTTTCTCCATATCACAAATATTCACTATTTCAACCCACACACACACCTTCTACCACCAAAACACTAGCAACATAGGCTTCTTACTTATACATCTTACTATCTGATACATTAAAACTCCTTAAAACGCAAGCATTCCGAATAAAACGAGAATTAGTTTGAGATGACGGGGAAAGAAGGCGGGGAGAGGCAGTCTGGCATGCCATTCTTGCCCGGAAATATGTCTCGCTGACTTGTGATTGGTCGAGAAGTTTTAAAAACTTTGTTATTGGCTGGTGACTGATGACGCGCTTGATGACGTCATTACTCGCCTTAGCCAGTCAGCGCCTTCCGACGCGTTAACGACCGAAAAGGGAGGCTTTGTAGCTTTCGTCGTTAGGAAAAGAAGTTCAGAGAGATGGTCGTTGCTGGCCCAACTACCTTTGTTGCTGGGTTCCTGCCCAGGACGTGACCCATTAGCGTGTGCCTTCCTTTGTCTGGCTTTGTGTCCCAAGAAACAAAAGGAGTAGATGATGACCTTGCAGCCTAAGAATCCCAGCTCCACACAAGGGGGAGAATGCAGGTATTTATATGTATATTCATAAAAATAAAAGAGGAAGCTATAAAGGTTAGGAACAAGTTCAGTCGATGCTTGTTATTCTCGGGCGGCGTCAGAGTGAATTTTACTCGGTAGATAAGAGATTTTTTATATCTTTCGTCAAGGCTCAGATGAACTTTTTATCGCCCCAGACCACATGACGCAGCCTGTACCTCAGACCCTCACAACACCCTCGCCATCGGCCGATCCAAGATGCTGCCCGAGGTGACTATAATGAGCAGGTCGCTGACTTGAAGAGGAGATCCTCGTCCTGCGCGTCGGCTTGGATTTTATTCTCTCTTTGTCAGTTGAAAAGTTCAGTGTTCCCTCACACCCTCCCCATCGTCACAGTCCTCCCCTTCCCTCATCATCCCAGTGTCCATCATCCCTCCCCATCGTCACAGTCCTCCCCTTCCCTCATCATCCCACTGTCCATCCTCCCTCCCCACGCGACACACCATCTCGCACTCATCCTATTTCCCATCTTCCTCATCTGTCACCCTTTTCCCACCCCTTTTCACGCCTGCCTTCGCCGCGGCTCCATCTTATAAAGGAGGCATCAATCTAGGGAGAGAAAAAAAACTTGCGGGTGAATTTATACACGCTTCAATGGGGATGACTTTATTGTCAGCAACGTCTTCTTTAACCCTCCCGTAAATTTTGCGTCTTTAACATGATGAGAAGCATATTTTGGCCACAGCGCTGATTTCTGCCAAGGAGTGAGTCTTTATCTACATAAAACAACAGTTTGCAGAAGAAAAGTTGATTGCCAGTCATTTATTAGGAAACCTGCAGTTTTTCTTTAAGCTGCCGCGGAAACATTCATTTTCTTTGTATCACACTTAAGCCCTGGTACTATACACTTTCCTTTATAGTCGTCGTTGTTCCCTGGCCAGTCGCCTCTCCTTGCATGTGTTGATGAACATTCTTAAGATACTGTGCTTACTATAGCATATAAACCGAAGCCCGATAGATAAGCCGCCTGCAGCAGCAGCAGCAGCGGCGGCAGCAGCAGCAGCAGCAGCTAGGTGTGTGGGCGGGTGGTCTGCATCTTTGTTTTGTGCTGCGAGTCTTGATTAGGGGACGCGAAATCGAACTGCTAGTGCAAGTTTATTGTAATTTTTTTTGTATCTCTTTATTTGATACGGGTGTAACCAGTTCACCTTATTGAGTATTTATCTGAATACTTACTGTTCCGGTAAATATTCTTTACATCTATCCAAATATTTTCTCTTTTTTTTACGAAAAAAAAACATTGCGGCCAAATTATATTTTCCTCTACACCCCCAGCTCCGCACTGCCACCCGCTATAACCGCCTCCCACTGTCGCCACAGCATCCCGGCATCTTCCAATTGTTATGAAGCCATTTAAAAGCACTCTAAACCGCTTTATATGTTGCCTGTAACCCCCACATGACCTGCAGCGTCACCATTTTTAAGCATCACATGTACATGCCGCCACCTCCTCCCCGATTGATATTCACACCACACCTCAAGACATCACGGCTAGCCTCACCACCGCTCATCACCACAAAACTAGCCACACACTACCGTTCATCACCACAAAACTAACCACACCCCTGCTCACCACACCACCACTAACCACACCCCCGCTCATCACCCCACCACTAACCACACCACACACTCCACCCCACTACTAGCCACACCCCAGCTCATCACCCCACCACTAACCACACCCCTGCTCATCACCCCACCACTAACCATACCACACACTCCACCCCACCACTAAACACACCACACACTCCACCCCACCACTAACCACACCACACACTCCACCCCACCACTAACCATACCACACACTCCACCCCACCACCGCTCATCACCCCACCACTAACCACATCCCCGCTCATCACCCCACCACTAACCACACCACACACTCCACCCCACCACTAACCATACCACACACTCCACCCCACCACTAACCACACCCCGCTCATCACCCCACCACTAACCACACCCCGCTCATCACCCCACCACTAACCACACCCCCGCTCATCACCCCACCACTAACCACACACACACACTCCACCCCACCACTAACCACACCCCCGCTCATCCCCCACCACTAACCACACCCCCGCTCATCACCCCACCACTAACCACACCCCCGCTCATCACCCCACCACTAACCACACCCCCGCTCATCACCCCACCACTAACCACACCCCCGCTCATCACCCCACCACTAACCACACCACACACTCCACCCCACCACTAACCACACCCCCGCTCATCACCCCACCACTAGCCACACCACCCTCATCACCCCACCACTAACCACACCCCCGCTCATCACCCCACCACTAGCCACACCACCGCTCATCACCCCACCACTAGCCACACCACCGCTCATCACCACACCACCGCTCATCACCCCACCACTAACCACACCACCGCTCATCACCCCACCACTAACCACACCACACACTCCACCCCACCACTAACCACACCCCCGCTCATCACCCCACCACTAACCACACCACCGCTCATCACCCCACCACTAACCACACCACGCTCATCACCCCACCACTAACCACACCACACACTCCACCCCACCACTAACCACACCACCGCTCATCACCCCACCACTAGCCACACCACCGCTCATCACCCCACCACTAGCCACACCACCGCTCATCACCCCACCACTAGCCACACCACCGCTCATCACCCCACCACTAACCACACCACACACTCCACCCCACCACTAACCACACCCCCGCTCATCACCCCACCACTAACCACACCACCGCTCATCACCCCACCACTAACCACACCACCGCTCATCACCCCACCACTAGCCACACCACCGCTCACCACACCACCACTAACCACACCCCCGCTCATCACCCCACCACTAACCACACCACGCTCATCACCCCACCACTAACCACCCCGCTCATCACCCCACCACTAACCACACCACCGCTCATCACCCCACCACTAACCACACCACCGCTCATCACCCCACCACTAACCACACCACCGCTCATCACCCCACCACTAGCCACACCACCGCTCACCACACCACCACTAACCACACCCCGCTCATCACCCACCACTAACCACACCACCGCTCATCACCCACCACTAACCACACCACCGCTCATCACCCCACTACTAGCCACACCACCGCTCACCACACCACCACTAACCACACCACCGCTCATCACCCCACCACTAACCACACCACCACACACCAACCTAACATTTTATCCACCACCGTCAATATCCTCAACCTCGTACATCACCCAGCATCATCACCACCACCACCACCACCACCACCACCACCATCAACACGACCTGGACCTATCCCCTCCACCACCACCACCACCACCGCCACCGTCGTCGTCGTCTCCTCTACCTCCGTCAACCTGGGTGGCTTCCCTGGACCCCCAATGACTACATATTAATGCTTCCTGCTGCCCTGCAGCAGGAAGCCGGCTCCTGGGTCCTTGTGTCTCGCCCCTGATTATTTTTGAGAACAATTGATTGGCTTTTTTTTGCCTGCCCTGCAGTTGTGTGGTGTCTCAAGTTAGCATTGGTTGTCCTTTGTTTGGTTGTTGTTGTATTGTGTGTTTGGCATTGTTCCGCTGATGACAAGATGGCAGACTTGAATCCAGCTGCGCCGGCTGTTACGGCAGGGGAGGGGAAGGGGAGGGAATCGTCATTCAGTGCTTGTAAAGTAAAGCAAAGAAAAACAGTCATTGCTTCTAGATGCTCTGCAATTGATTTTGTGGGTGTTTGTTTCCATTCAGTGGCGACGTTTGAGCTGCTCTGTCTATCTGCTGCCTCAACGCTAGTCAACGCCCACCCTGGTTGTTCATTAGTGATGTCATTGTCTGTGGCGTCATTATTCCATTCAGTTTTGGTCTGTTGTTTTATCTATAATTTTCTTTGATGATGATCGGAATTTATAGTAACTTGGTGGCTTGTGTGTGTGCGTTTGTGTGTGTGCGTGTGTGTGTGGTGTGTGTGTGTGTGTGTGTGTGTGTGTATGTGTAGTGTGTGTGTGTGTGTGTGTGTGTGTGTGTGTGTGTGTGTGTGTGTGTGTGTGTGTGTGTGTCACATGTACTCTTTGAAAGCCTCCCATTTACCCCCAGCATCACAGCTACAAAAGTTCCGTTCAGCCTTACGAGTAATCTAAAAAACAAAATCGACTCATTTTCTTAATCAACTTCACTTCAATAGCTGAAGAAAACTCGAGGCGCCAGCATTCATTAGTTATAAATACTAAGGCACCGCCTCTGCCAGTGTTATAACTGCGACTGCTGTTATTGTTGATGCTGCGTTGCTGCCAACCCGTAATGATAATGTTGATGATGATAGTGAAAGTAATGAAATTAATGATAATAATGGTAATGGTAATGTTTGCACTGTCAGTACCGTAATTACAATTATATCAATACTTGTAATAATATCAGTAACATGTTCTAGGCACACAGCCACTCTAGCAGGGCGGCTCCGTCCAGACAAGTAAAGTGTTGAAGGAAAAAAGAGGTTTTGTTGGTCACGCCTCAGTCCGGCGAAGCCTGCCTGAGCCTCGGAGACTCGGAGAGGCACATGACATGTGTGTAGCGAGGACCACGCAGACTATTCATTGTTGTAATGAACCCAGGTAAGAAATACACAGTGTGACAAGTGCAAGGAAGGACGGACATTTTTGCGGTCATTGAGAAGTCATACCGGTTTTGTGTAAAGAGGAGGAGAAAGGAAATAAGAACTTGTATTATTAAAAGTAAAAATTTTATACCGAATATTAAAAGTAATAAGCAGTAGTAGTAATATAAGTAGTTATAGTAATAATTGTAGTAGTAGTAATTGTAGTAGTGTGGTGGTGATGATAATGATGATACTACTAATAATATTAATAGTAATAATGATAATAATATTAAGAATAATGATAATGATATTGATAATATTAATAATGATAATGATAATAATTAATATTAAGAATTATTATGATCATTAATAATTATATTACCATTATTATTATCATTATCATTATTATTGTCAATGATAATGATATTATCATTGTTATTGTTATAATTATTATCATTCCTCATCATATCATTATTTACATTATTATTGTTAATCTTATTATTATGAATAGTATCATAATAATAATAAAAATAATGATAATAATTTATGACAATATTAATTATGGTGATGATGATGGTGATAATAGTAACAGTAGTAATGAAAGCAATAATGCACAAGCGACTTGAAGATCCGGACCTTTGTTGGGTGCGTGCGTGCGTGCGTGCGTGCGTGCGTGCGTGTGTGCGTGTGTGCGTGTGCGTGTGTGTGTGTGTTTGTGTGTATATATATATGTTATGTATATGTATATGTATATGTATATGTATATTATATATATATTATATATTATATTATATATAATATATATATATATATATATATATATATATATATATATATATATATATATATATATATATATATATATATATATATAGTTAAACTATAATTCTTCTCGGTGTGTCTTCTTCCGAAGTACCTTGTGATACACGGCACTCACACAAACAACACACGAAGGAAACAGACGCAATACAGGGTGCTGCCACGCCTGGGACTGTTTACTAAGTGATTGTTTTGTGATTGTGATGACGAGGCCGTTGGCTAAATAATATGTATACATGGTAAGAATTATTATAAGTAAAATCTAGTTTATACGTTAGATAATTAAAATTTTAGATATATTTTCAACTCCATAATATAGTGCAGTGCTATTCAACCTGGGTGGACGGTCCACCTTAAGGTGGACGAGACTAAGTGAGGGGTGGACGGCTGTCGTGGGGTGGACAGTGGGTGGACGAGATCATGCCCACGTGTCAGTATAGATAGTGTTTTTGTTTTGTTTTTTGAAGTCTTTGATACCTATATGAAAGATTTTGGCTGAGAACATGATGATGGTATGCAGAGAGCAGAACAGGCACTGCAGGTTCGAATGTCCCACTTGATTACCAGGCAACATACTTTGATGCAGGAAAACCTTGACTTATATTTCCAAGAGACCTGACCTCCAACATATGGATGCTTACTCCATTTTCAGATGATGGAACTGATCATTCTGATGCCCTATTTGAGCTTCGAGTGGAATATTCTCAAATTCTCAAGCAACTTTCAAAACATTTGGCCATCCCATGCATTTCTGGGTTGCCCTGCTTGATACTCAGGACTACAAGGAGTTAGCTGAGCAGGCAACAGCCATGTTTGTGCAGATGCCAACATTATATCTATGTGAGCAAGGTTTTTCGAGCTTAGTTTTAATCAAGGCAAAGAAAAGGAATGTCATTCCGAATTTAGATCCTTTCATGCGGGTTGCACTTGAAAATCATATGATGCCTTGATAAGCTGATAGCTTTTTCCTGCCAGACTCAGAAGGGAGTGGAGGGTGGGGAGTAGCCTTCAGCTTTGCTATTCTTTTGCCTTTAACACACAGAAACTATAGGGGTAAAAAATAGTTACACAGGCAGCCTCGTTTGGCCCAGTAGAGTTGTTGCTGTCTGTTCTTCCTTTGTATTCCTTTGTATCTTAACTTTTTTCAGCAAGAAAAAAAATGTCCTACTTTCCGTTAATTTTATGCGCCGTATCTTGACAAATGTTGAGGTGGTGATCTTTGCACACACCATAAGATATAGACGTGATTTATAGCGCCATAAATACCACGGATGCACGGAATATCTTTTTGCATCCGCCCTGTGGCACTTATGTCCGTCAGTTTTTCTTTCTTCATGTTATTCATTTTGCGTCTTTGTTCTCGGTCCCGCCACTGCGGTGCGTCACGTCCGGTCTCCTGAGTGCCGACGCGGCGCCTCTGATGTCACTGTTACAGAAAAGGAGGTTTTGCTGCGAGTGAGGAATACTAAGGCAGAAAGGAAAGTCTATACACACACGCACACGCACACGCACACGCACACGCACACGCACACGCACACGCACACGCACCACACACACACACGCACACATACACACACACACACACACACACACACACACACATACACACACAGTCACATACACACACACACACACACACACATAATAATGTGGGCTGTTGATGCCCCCTTGAGCAAGGGGATGGGGCTTGTGTGGTGTGGGAGGTCTAAGCATTAACAAAAGATCGGTAACTATGAGCTCCACGCTCTCTCCGTGAGGGTAAAAATGGCGATTGAGTCTAGCTCGCGAGGGCGAACCTTGGGTGAATAGTGAATACATATTATAAACATGTGTCTGTTGTTCAGCATGTTGCAGGTTCAAGGCACGCTCACGCCGGACTCCGCTGACAGCACAGGGTGTACTACATGTCCCCCTTGAACAAGGAGGTAGGGTGTGTACTGTGTAGTGTATGAAGTCTCAGCCTTACCCATAGACCGGTCACTATGAGCTCTTAAGCTATTAACAGTTTTCACAACATTTAACTTGCATGGCTTTCAATAAACACCAACATTGAATCAGATCTTTATTTACTATATACTGCCATGCGGGTGTCTGCTTGGGCTTGCATGTTTGAATGTAGACATGGCAATATCTGCCATCTAGCCAACGTTTTGTTCACTGATGATTATTTAAAGTAGTCACACAATATGATATGCTTCCAGCTTGGCTCTTCAACACAAATATAGATAAAGGTTTTATATTGTCGGTGAGCGTCTGTCGTCCGTCTGCGTCACGTCCCACACACCTGCGGGTAGGCGGGGTGGGGGGGGTCAGGTGCTGGCCCGTGTGTAGGATCCTTAAGCAAGAGCAGTGTTACCCCTTGACCCTGGCTGAACCTTGACCCCACATAAGAGGCGCCGCGACAGGAGTCAACAGCTTGCTTCACCTTGAGTCCCGCACCGCCGCAGGACGCGTTGCAGGATCCTCCTCAGCAGCCATTGGCCAGGCGCGCCGCTCACCCGACCTACCTGTACGTAGATAACCTATTGGAATGTACGTTTCATTTACTATTATTATTATTATTATTATTGTTATTATTATTATTGCTATTATCATTACTGTCATTATTATTATTATTATTATTATTATTATTATTGCTTTAATTTTATTGTTATTGCCATCATTATTATTATTTGTATCAGTCATTATCATTATAATCATCATAATTTCCATTATGATATGATATGATAATGATAGTTGAAATAATCACGAATAAAAAAATCAATATGATGAGAAATAATGATAATGATAATAATACAAGAAAAAAATCGTATCTTTGTCTGTATATCTGTTCAGAGTGAACTTTTTTCGACCATCGTCTCCCAGATTTCCATGCGGCACACACCACTGTATTCTATAGTTGTGGGTCTCCCAGATCTCCATGCGGCACACACCACTGTATTCTATAGTTGTGGGTCTCCCAGATCTCCATGCGGCACACACCACTGTATTCTATAGTTGTGGGTCTCCCAGATCTCCATGCGGCACACACCACTGTATTCTATAGTTGTGGGTCTCCCAGATCTCCATGCGGCACACACCCCTGTTCTATAGTTGTGTGGTCTCCCAGATCTCCATGCGGCACACACCACTGTATTCTATAGTTGTGGGTCTCCCAATCTCCATGCGGCACACACCACTGTATTCTATAGTTGTGGTCTCCCAGATCTCCATGCGGCACACACCACTGTATTCTATAGTTGTGTGGGTCTCCCAGATCTCCATGCGGCACACAACCACTGTATTCTATAGTTGTGGGTCTCCCAGATCTCCATGTCGGCACACACCACTGTATTCTATAGTTGTGGGTCTCCCAGATCTCCATGCGGCACACACCACTGTATTCTATAGTTGTGGGTCTCCCAGATCTCCATGCGGCACACACCACTGTATTCTATAGTTGTGGGTCTCCCAGATCTCCATGCGGCACACACCACTGTATTCTATAGTTGTGGGTCTCCCAGATCTCCATGCGGCACACACCCACTGTATTCTATAGTTGTGGGTCTCCCAGATCTCCATGCGGCACACACCACTGTATTCTATAGTTGTGGTCTCCCAGATCTCCATGCGGCACACACCACTGTATTCTATAGTTGTGGGTCTCCCAGATCTCCATGCGGCACACACACCACTGTATTCTATAGTTGTGGGTCTCCCAGATCTCCATGCGGCCACACACCACTGTATTCTATAGTTGTGGGTCTCCCAGATCTCCATGCGGCACACACCACCACTGTATTCTATAGTTGTGGGTCTCCCAGATCTCCATGCGGCACACACCACTGTATTCTATAGTTGTGGGTTCTCCCAGATCTCCATGCGGCACACCACTGTATTCTATAGTTGTGGGTCTCCCAGATCTCCATGCGGCACACACCACTGTATTCTATAGTTGTGGGTCTCCCAGATCTCCATGCGGCCCCCACCATGTATTCTATAGTTGTGGGTCTCCCAGTTCTCCATGCGGCACACACCACTGTATTCTATAGTTGTGGGTCTCCCAGACTCTCCATGCGGCACACACCACTGTATTCTATAGTTGTGGGTCTCCCAGATCTCCATGCGGCACACACCACTGTATTCTATAGTTGGGGTCTCCCAGACTCCATGCGGCACACACCACTGTATTCTATAGTTGTGGGTCTCCCAGATCTCCATGCGGCACACACCACTGTATTCTATAGTTGTGGGTCTCCCAGATCTCCATGCGGCACACACCACTGTATTCTATAGTTGTGGGTCTCCCAGATCTCCATGCGGCACACACCACTGTATTCTATAGTTGTGGGTCTCCCGTTGATGTAAAAGACAAAACATGTTAAAACCGGATGACGTAAGAAATATCCAGGTTTTTGCCAGGTTGCCCCTCACGCAAAACAGCTTGCCTCACGTAGCTCACCACATCACCACCATCAGCTTACATTACCGGGCGCACGCGCGCGAACACACACACACACACACACACACACACACACACACACACACACACACACACACACACACACACACACACACACACACACACACACACACACATACACACACACACACCGCTTGAACGGCTTGGTACACCGCCTGAACGGTTTAGTGGGTTAGAGCGTCTGGCACCATTCTGTGGTCCAGCGTTCGATCCTCGGCCCCGCTCATTTACAAGGATTTTTAGATTGAGGAATTCGGGCGGTTATTGTCCCCTTGAGCAAGTGGATGGGGTGTGTGGTGTGTGAGCTCCCAGCATTACCCTAAGATCTGTAATAATGAGCTCCAAACTCGCACCGGGAGGGTGAAACTGGCGATCGCGAGTTTGACTCGCGTGGACAAGACCATGGGTGAATGACACGCACACGCACACGCACACGCACACGCACACGCACACACACACACACACAATTAATCACACACACACGCACTCATCCCACATCGTGTGTGACCAACTTAATAAGTTGTAAATAAGGGTAATTGATACAGCACATGAAAGAGATGGATGGGTAGATTGTGTATATTAAGATCTAAACAAAGCATTTGATAAAGTTCCACATTAGAGACTACTTTGGAAATCGGAAAATATAGGAGGAATCAAAGGGATGATAAAAAACTGGATGGAAAGTTATCTGAGAGAAAGAGAAATGAGAAAATGGGATAAAATATCTGAATGGAGAAATGTATTTAATGGGGCACCACAAGGACCAGTGTTGGCACCAATAATGTTCACGATTAACGTCAATGACATGACTGATGAAATTTAAAGTTATATAAGTTTGTTTGCGGATGATGCAAAACTATTGAGAGAAATAAAAAGCTATAAAGATTGTGAAACACTACAAAATGACCTGAACAAGAGCTACGAATGGAGCAGAAGATGGGAAATGGAATTTAATATGAATAAGTGTCATGTGATGGAAATTGAAAAAAGCGAAGAGATATAAATGGCCATATAAAATAGGAAATGAAGTAATTACAAAGGTCCATGAAGAAAAGGACCTGGGAGTGATAATGCAAAATAACCTACAACCAGAAAAATATAAAATATTTGGAGATACGTACAGGATGTTAAAGAATATTAGTGTGGCATTTCAATACATGGGCAAAAATATGATGAGAAAGATAATTACTACAATGATCCGACTGAAAATGGAATATGCTGCCATTGTATGGTCCCCATATAAAAAGAAGCATGTGAAAAAAGTTGGAGAGGATACAGAGAATGGCAACAAAGATGGTCCCAGAGCTAGAAAAACTTTCTTATGAGGAAAGGTTAAAAGAGATAAAATTACCAACACTTGATCAAAGAAGAGAAAGAGGAGACGTAATAACCAGTAAGACGCCTTAATCGGCGAAGGACGAGCGAGCCCGTAGAAACCCGCCGCACGTGCGCACGTGTGGCATCACTCGGAGTTTGACCTGTGTGACATTGCTAGGTGTGTAGTCTCAAACCACACCCCAAATTTCAACTTAGTCGGTACAGCCGTTTCTCAGCTATAGCAAGATAACGTTGTCTGACACCCCTCACGCGCCACGCGCCATGCTGACTCCTCACGTGAGACAAAACATGTCAAGTCAAATAGGGATTGAATGAGGATATCAGATGGCGAAGACCGCTTGTCAATCGGAAGCGGGATTCCAAAGATATAAGCTCCTGAAAAGCGTGACGTTCGGTCGGTCGGGTCGGGTCGGCCGCTTAAGTGAGAAAAATCCCGTATCCACCGAGGACTCACGAGCGCTTCGCGCTCGCTCGTAACAATTTTTAAACTGATAATTCCGATGTGTGATCGTTCCGATGTGGGATGTTGTGATTCCCGTAAATGTTGATCTCTCACGGGGTTTGGCTCCTGCAGGGGAGGACCTGCTCTCCAGCCTCCTCCAGCACGCCCTTCCCACCTCAGTGTTCTGGATCTCCTGCGAAGGTGCTGTATCCTGCAGGGGAGGCTGCACTTCTCTGGCCCGGGCCTCGCTGGTAGCCTCCTCTGTCACGCCTGGTGCGGGCAAGGGCAGTGCCTAGCTGTCCTTCTCGTGGGGACGGTGGTGGCGCACCAGGGTCTGCCGTGCCCAGGAGCACCCCGCCACCAGGGTCACAAACACAACCACCACCGTCACACACAGGATCAACACGAACCAGAACACAAACGTCTTGTGTTCCTGCTCGGCCTTCTGGAGTTGCCTCTCCAGGCAAGCCAGACGTTCCTTGCTGCCCACCACCATGGGCAGCACCTCCCCCCAGCTGTCACCCAGGGGTAGCCGCACTCCGCCAGGGATCCCTTGGGAAGGCCAGCCACAAAGCAGCCACCAGGTTGCCTCCGCACCTTTCCCACAAGAGAGGTGTGGGGCCCTGCTTCCCTCCAGGCCCTCATCACCTGACGTAGCTTGTCGACCTCCTGCACCAAGCTTCAGGACGAGGGTGATCCCCACCCCCATCACCAACACCACCCCCATCACCAACACCACCGCCAGGCTGGAACCCCCGGCATCAGTTATTTCATACCAAGGCATCAAAACCCTACTTGTTTGCCTCATCCATGGTTTATAGTGTGTGTGTGTGTGTGTGTGTGTGTGTGTGTTTATGTGTGTATGTGTGCGTGTGTGTGTGTGCGTGTATGTGATTGTGTGTAACTGAGTGTGTGTGTGTGTGTGTGTGTGTGTGTGTGTGTGTGTGTGTGTGTGTGTGTGTGTGTGTGTGTGTGAAAAATTCATATGATCTCTCTCTCTCTCTCTCTCTCTCTCTCTCTCTCTCTCTCTCTCTCTCTCTCTCTCTCTCTCTCTCTCTCTCTCTCTCTCTCTCTCTCTCTCTACCCGTCAGGGTGGCTCGGTTGGTAGAGTTGTGAGCTCGCGTGCAGCGTCCCTGCGTTCGATCCAACCAGGTTCCTACCAGGATCATCCTGGCGTGATGGCACTTTGTATGGTCAATAACCTTGTCGTTGGTACTTGCAAAGTGTCTAGATAGGATCAAAGTGTCTTATTTTTTTTTATTTTTTTTTCTCTCTCTCTCTCTCTCTCTCTCTCTCTCTCTCTCTCTCTCTCTCTCTCTCTCTCTCTCTCTCTCTCTCTCTCTCTCTCTCTCTCTCTCTCTCTCTCTCTCTCTCTCTCTCTCCTCTCTCTCTCTCTCTCTCTCTCTCTCTCTCTCTCTCTCTCTCTCTCTCTCTCTCTCTCTCTCTCTCTCAATTTTTGTGTTTCAGGGACAATCCTCAGCTTGAGTATGATAGTTTTTGAAACTAAATTGCCTATTATCACCACCATCACTACTACTGCTACTACCCCTACTTATACTACTGCTACTACCCCTACTTATACTGCTGCTACTACTACTATTAGTACTACTACTACTACTACTACTACTACTACTACTACTACTATTACTTATACTACTACTACTACTACTGCTGCTGCTGCTGCAATTAGTGATTAGTCCTGTCGTTAATGAATTGATGGCTAAATTGATGGAATTATTATCATGATAATGATGGTAACAACGAAAAGATGTAGTAGTAGTATACTAAAAGTAGGGGTAGTAGTAATAATAGAATTATTAAAATCAGTTATTGTACTATGTATTGGAAGTCGTGGTATATTAGCAACAACAACAACAACAGAAGAAGCAGCAGTAGTAGTATAATCTCAATAAGAGAAAATTACATGCTGCCGCACGTCATTTCTTCCTCACGTCAGAGTAACAATGAGCAACTTCCTGCTGGTGTGACGGAGCGTGTGTGCTGTTTGAGCCATTTGTTCTGGCCGCCTGCTTTATTGGTATCCTTCATTGATAATAATTGTGATATTGGCGGATGGTAATGATATCTCTCATCAACACATGGGCTATATTCAGCCTCTCACTTTGCGGCGTAATGTCAGTGATGGTGGTTATGGCTTGAGTGGCTAAGAATAGGTCGTTGTAGTGTCAGTTAAGTAGCGATAATGACTGTCAATGCAAGGTTGATATTACCGCGTATTACTCTTCACCTTGACCTTCGCTGTGACCGAGATCCAGTGAAGCCCCGAAGAGCAGGAGCACCTCAACCAACATACTGTGTGTTTGTTGAAGGCTGTTGCCTGGAAAGTATTGCCTTCCTTCAGATTGTAATATTGCTTTGATGAATTTCTCTTTTATGAAGCTATTGATAAATATTCCAGGAAATTATGTTTGAAGAGTAGGAGGTGTGCAGGCCCTGACTTGCCTAGAAGAGGCTTCCCATCACTTTTCCTGCATTGCTTGCCTGCAAGCAAAGCGTGGTAATATTTATAAAATTAGGTCACAAGAAAATGTCATATGGAAAAAAAATAATATGCATATAAGTCAGACTATATTCAAGCTACAGCCATGCAAAGGTTGATTAGGATAAAACCTTTAGCGTCTATAACACTTAAAATGATAGCGTATATCATGTACATCACCCGTTATATATGCATTGAGGCCGGATGAAAGGAATATAATCAGGGATATATCATGCCTCTTATTATATCGAGATATATCAAGAAAAGATCACTGCATGCACGGAGATACTTCATTTTGGTCTCTGATAGGTCAGCTCTTGCCAGGTTAGCCAGCCACTTCTTTCGGCGTTTAAGTGATAATTGTGATCTCCTTTTATATCTCTTGTCAACCGCGGGCAGTCTAAAGAAAGACTAATATATTATATAATTATAGCTTTTGTGGTGATGTCCTCCCAGAGCTGCTCAGCGCCGCATGATGTCGGCGAGTGTTCCGATTTTTCACGTCTGCGGGAGTTCCAATTTTAGGCGACAGTTCCAATTCTAGATAATACAGTACCCAATATATATATACTAGCCGCAAAGCCGCCCTCCGGGCGGACTTTTTGGCTAGCTCCTGCGGAGGGCTATTGGTGGTGGGCCTTCGGCCCACCAAACACGGACTCTCCAGGTAGCCCCTTCTAACTTTCCTGAAATCATGGATGTAGAAATGTATGTATTCCCCCCACCCATTCACTCACCCATTACCCATCACCCCCCACCCATTCACTCACCCATTACCCATCACCCCCCACCCATTCACTCACCCATTACCCATCACCACACACCCATTCACTCACCCATTACCCATCACCCCCCACCTATTCCCTCACCCATCACCCCCAACCCATCACCCCCCACCCATTCACTCACCCATCACCCACACCCATTACCCATCACCCCACCCATTCACTCACCCATTACCCATCACCCTACATCCTCAATCCATTACCCATCACCCTACACCCTACATACTTTCCTCAATTCTCGCAACCCACTTTTTTTTCACAATTATCGCTAATAGGCTGCTGAAAAAAAGAAAAAAAAAAGTTATCCGATCATCTCATAATTGGGCTTAAAACCTTCCCCTGGTCAACCCGGTTCCAAAAATGTGCCATTTGAGGTGATTGCGCCACGGGGGGCGGAACCTATACCAGACACACACACACACACACACACACACACACACACACACACACACACACACACACACACACACACACACACACACACACACACACACACACACACACACACACACACACACACACACACAGACAGACAGACACACTTTCGCTTATATTTACCATTACCCATCACCCATCACCCCCAACCCATCACCCCCACCCATTCACTCACCCATCACCCCACACCCATTACCCATCACCCCACCCATTCACTCACCATTAACCATCACCCTACATCAAGGTTTCCTCAATTCTCGCAACCCACTTTTTTTTCACGATTATCGCTAATAGGCTGCTAAAAAAAAAAAAAAAAGTGATCGGATCATCTCATAATTGGGCTTAAAACCTTCCCCTGGTCAACCCGGTTCCAAAAATGTGCCATATGAGGTGATTGCGCCACGGGGGGCGGAACCTATACCAGACACACACACATACACACACACACACAGACAGACAGACAGACAGACAGACACACTTTCGCTTATATTTACCATTACCCATTACCCCCTACCTATTCCCTCACCCATCACCCATCACCCCCAACCTATCACCCCCCACCCATTCACTCACCCATCACCCCACACCCATTACCCATCACCCCACCCATTCACTCACCCATTACCCATCACCCTACATCAAGGTTTCCTCAATTCTCGCAACCCACTTTTTTTTCTCACAATTATCGCTAATAGGCTGCTAAAAAACAAAAAAAACAAAAAAGTGATCGAATCATCTCATAAGTGGGCTTATGACCTTCCCCTGGTCAACCCGGTTCCAAAAATGTGCCATATGAGGTGATTGCGCCACGGGGGGGAACCTATACCACACACACACACACACAGACAGACAGACAGACAGACAGACAGACAGACAGACACACTTTCGCTTATATTATTATAATATATATATATATATATATATATAATATATATATCCCCCCAGACCCCCCCGCTAGTTTAGTTAACTAGCGGGGGGGTCTGGTGGCCAGGCAGCCCCTCCAGTTAAGTCAGGTCACGTAACCAATGTCCAAGTATTGTATCAAACTGCAGTTTTATAGTGTTTTGGGACAAGCGAAAAATGTTGTGTCCAATAATGAAATGCACTTTATTCTTCCTTTTCATCTATTACAGGTGGAACTGTCGCCTATAATGTCCACGTCGTAGTTCTTCACTACTTCTAGTAGTAGAAGCAGTGGTTGAAATAGATGTGATAGTAGCATTGGTGGATGTATAGTCTATTCACTTAAGGTGGATTCCTGGGCTGGGAGCTGCTCGATGCTTACCCGAATTTGTAAGGACGTCGCTGATTGGCTGATAGACTCGGGCTGGGTGGTGGTGGTGGTGGTGGTGGTGGTGATACCTTGCCTCGCCGCTACCAAAACCCTTGCGTTGCCTCAGAAAAATATTCATATTTCTTTGCTTAACTCACCTCTTACACAAGATAGGCCTATTTTGTTTGTATCAGTGAATCAGTCAGTGATTGGTCAACAATAACACGCTATTCGTAACTCAATAGGGTAAAAAATAAAGTCATGACTGAGTATCACAGGAGTAGGCGGATTTTCAGGTTTCAGTGCATTGAAATGTTGTACTCCTACCCGATATTACCAAGCTACCAGATGATATTTAGCTTAAACTGAGCCTACTATCGTGTTCAGGATACATTGCTGCATATCTTGAGCATAAAAAAATTTCAGTAAGACTACACCAATATTAAGATAATTGAAGGAAAGTAAAACGGTGTATAAACATTTTGTCTTGCTTTTTTTGCTTCAACTCGCTGTAACTCCATCAGTTTTGCTCGCATTAAATTTTGAATCGCCGATTCAAAATCCTCATAATTTTCCGATTTTTAAGGTATGTAGCACGTACCAATAAGGAAAAAATTATGTGGTCAAAGTGGTTAATAAAGTAAAACTACTGAAACTGGCGCCGTGACTGGTGAGCATTGCTGCCTATAGTCAGGTTCGCCGTGTACCTGAAATGTGATCCCGTGGGAATTGCGTGCCAAAAGCCATTTTATTGTTTAAATGGCATGTATAGGGTCTTAGTAGACAGAAAAACTTGGGTGACAATTTTACTTTTGGGAATTTGGGTTTTTGTGGGGGCTTAAACGCTTGTGGGGGCTGTTGTTGTGTATGGGTCATGTTGTTGTATACCGTCATTTCGCAGTTTATCGCCCGAAATGAAAGCGCTAATATTGATATAACTATTTTTACCTCTTAAAATATTAATAGGAAAATTATGAAAAAAATGAGGTGTCTTCTTCATATCATCATTCATTTATGTACCAAATATTTAGTTGATATCTGGAATAATTATTGATGTATTAACAAATATGTTATCTGTACATGCAGAGTTGGTGAACCAAGATATCTGCCGTCTCTGAACTAGGCTACGACTTTGTCAGCACCTATAATAAACTGATTCTAATTAAGTGGATGCGAAACAAATAACTCGCAAAGCTAATGAATTACAGTAAATTAATAATATTCTATGCAGTCATTTGTTCGTTGAGAAATATCTCAAGTCGAAACCCGTCGAATCGAGTCCAATCTTTCTTTAGCAATTTGTGGACTAGGCTAAGATATTAAAATGTTCTTTTTTTTTAAGTGATGATGCCAATTGCACTTATGAAGAAGTTCACCCGTTTCGAAGCGAGGCCTGTTGAGATTCAACTATAATGGACGTGACAATGAATTCACTCACCTGCATCATTTGCGATAAAGGCAAGCGGAAGGGCTACACCTTTGTACAGAATGTTACATCAGATTCTATTGGTAACATAAAGAACTTTGCCGAGAAGCGAGCACAGTATGGAGAAACTCATTATGCACCTCTGGCTGAAAATCTGTCAAAGCTTGTTGTTGTGTATGGGTCATCAGCATACACCAATGCAAACAACATCATCAGTCAGAATATGTCCAGAATATGTGAGGAAGCTGACACACAGATCCCGCTTCATGTCATCGATGCAGCAAGACAAGGAACGTCAACGCGAGACATGTATGTGTGGTCCCCAGACACAGATGTGTTCTTGTTGTTGATAGATCTTGTTGCCAACCACACCATCCCAGGACAATTGAAGATGTTAACTGGCAGAGCGAAGTTCTTCCGGACAATTGACATCAAAGAGAGGTGCACTGCGATTGGAACGGAGAAGTCAAAGGCTTTGATAGGACTGCACAACTTCACTGGCGCGGATTGGGGTGGAAAGTTCTTCAGTATATCGAAGAAAGCGTGGATAACCAAGTTCCTGCAACTACCTTCGAGCAGCAAGATTATCAAGACTTTCCAGATCTTTGTATGTTCAGACAGTCTTCCTGAAGCTGATGTTGTCAATGTCGAGACGTTCGTCTGCAGTGTATACTCCAGCAAAAGTTTGTGCGTCACATTGCCAGATCTTCGATGGGAGCTGTTCAAGGTCAAGAACTTGGAGGGTGAAAAACTTCCACCGACGCGAAGCACTCTGAAACCTCACATACAACGTGCCAACCTGATGTCCAAAAGAGACAAAGCCTACCAAGAACCAAGACCAAAGAACCTGCTCCCAGAGGGCAATGGATGGAAACTAAATGACGACAAAAACCTTATACCATTACAATGTCTCGAAAAGCCAGCACCACGTGCAGTACTTGAACTAGTTAGGTGTGGATGCAAAGGTGCGTGCAAAGAGAAAGTGAACTGTTCATGCCATAAAAATCGCCTGCCATGCACAGCATTATGCAAATGCACCGACTGTGGAAACGTGAAAGACTACAGTATTTGTGACGAAGATGACATGTAGCCAATCAGTTAGCCAATGTATTAAGATCAGCAAATGACCCCATAAGATTCATATAAGATTTTGCATTCATTTAGTCTATTGTTAGTATTCATCTAGATGTTGAGTGGAGTAATTACTGGTGGTACAAGGTGGTATGAATGTGTGATGATTACAGAAAAGTATATTTTTATTTCCTTTATTTGTATCAGTGCTATGAAGTCATGTCATGAATATTACATGTTTTATCATACATTTGTCGTTTTTTTCTTATATATATAAACATACACAATCATATCGTGTAAATATCATAGTATATGCCTAAATAATGTAGCAAAAGAAAAACAATTCCTGACACTAACTGGTGCTGAGGTTGTTAAAATCTTCTTGTCACGGATGACTTATTTCTGCATTGGATACTTATCTGGGCAGAACATACTTCATAAAATAGTGCTACGTTACTATCCTCGATTAGGCCTAGCATTCATTTATTGTACATATATTTAGTTAGAATTGTTTTCTAGTAGGAGACAATCAAAGGTGCTGAAATGGACAACATCTTAACCTAGTTCAGAGGCGGCGGATATCGTGGTTCACAGACTCTGCATGTACAAATAACATATTTGTTAATACATCAATAATTATTCCAGATATCAACTAAATATTTGGTACATAAATGAATAATAATATGAGGAAGATACCTGATTTTTTTCATAATTTTCCGATTAATATTTTAAGAGATAAAAATAGTTATAACAATATTAACGCTTCCATTTCGGGCGATAAACTGCGAAATGACAGTACCCCCGTTTAAGCCCCCACAAAAACCCAAATTCCCAAAAGTAAAATTGCCACCCAAGTTTTTCTGTTTATTAACACCCTATAGATGGCATTTAAACAATAAAATGGCTTTTGGCACGCAATTCCCACGGCATGACACGGTGAACCCAGCTGGCTGACTACTACATGAGAGATGAGTTCTGAGGAGTGCTATCAGAGGCTCACCAGTCACGGCGCCAGTTTCAGTAGTTTTACTTTATTATACACTTAGACCACATCATTTTGTCCTTATTGGTACGTGCTACATACCTTAAGAATAAAAAAATTGTGAATATTTTGAAACGGCGGTTCAAAATTTTATGCGAGAAAAACTGATGGAGTTACAGCGAGTTGAAGCAAAAAAAGCAAGACAAAATGTTTATACACTATTTTACTTTCCTTCAATTATCTTAATATTGGTGTAGTCTTACTGATTTTTTTTTATGCTCAAGATATGCAGCAATGTATCCTGAACACGATAGTAGGCTCAGTTTAACCTAAATATCATCTGGTAGCTTGGTAATATCGGGTAGGAGTACAACATTTCAATGCATTGAAACCTGAAAATCCGCCTACTCCTGTGATACTCAGTCATGACTTTATTTTTTACCCTATCGAGTTACGAATAGCGTGTTATTGTTGACCAATCACTGACTGATTCACTGATACAAACAAAATAGGCCTATCTTGTGTAAGAGGTGAGTTAAGCAAAGAAATATGAATATTTTTCTGAGGCAACGCAAGGGTTTTGGTAGCGGCGAGGCAAGGTACCACCACCACCACCACCACCACCACCACCCAGCCCGAGTCTATCAGCCAATCAGCGACGTCCTTACAAACTCGGGTAAGCATCGAGCAGTTCCTAAAAATCCAGCTTTAGTGAATAGACTATAGTAGGATAATAGAAGTAGGAGTAATAATGGTAGTACTGAAAGTATCAAAAGTAGCATCCTTACTACTGCTACACTACCGCTATACTACTAATAATAATGATACTGATAATAATAATAATAATAATGATTATTGTTATTATAATTATAATGATAAATCTACTACTATAGCTACTACATCTACTACTACTACTGATAATAATAATTCATCTATCACTGCTACTTTTGCTGTTACTGCTGCTATTTCTGCTTGCTGCTCCGTACTACCACCACCGATACAAATGTATAATTATATTGATTGTAGCATCCTGGTTTGCCAGCTGTCTTGCCTCTGATATACTAAGCATATAATGTAGTAAGTATTAGTGAAATTGTTGGGCTTAATCAGTAGCCGCAGTGCAACGTTAAGGCAGTGATTTATGACCGTTTTACGATTAAATATGGAGGGGAAGAAAAAGTAGTCCGCTGATATCGGTGATGCTAAGAGCAGAGCTGCAGATCGGTTTTTTGTATAATTTTGTTAAGGAATTTTACATCCTTTTGAATATTTATTTATATGTGTGAGAGAAGGTTGGCTGTGTTAAGTATTATTTGGGTCATCAATATCATCATCATCATCATCATCATCATCATCATCATCATCATCATCATCATCATCATCATCATCATCATCATCATCATCATCAGTTCTTAATTCAGGCGGTAATCTCGGTGTAGTAAATTGTGTTTTCGGTGGATTAACGTTCATCATTGGTTATTAACTTTTTGTGAGCCAACATGAACCTGATGGCCTAATGCTGCCCCGACCCATAATTCTCTCTCTCTCTCTCTCTCTTTTTTTTTTTTTCTCTCTCTCTCTCTCTCTCTCTCTCTCTCTCTCTCTCTCTCTCTCTCTCTCTCTCTCTCTCTCTCTCTCTCTCTCTCTCTCTCTCTCTCTCTCTCTCTGTCTTGTTTCACCCCCCCAAATGCCCTATTCTTTCGCAGTACCTCGTCATCATCCCTCTTATGACTGATTATTACATTCAATTTCAGCTACTCTTCGTGGGTGTGTGGGTGTGGGTATGTGGGTGTGGGTGTGAGTGTGAGTGTGAGTGTGTGAGTGTGAGTGTGAGTGTGAGTGTGAGTGTGTGAGTGTGTGAGTGTGTGAGTGTGTGGGTATGTGGGTATGTGGGTATGTGGGTATGTTCTGTGTCTGTGTCTGTGTCTGTGTCTGTGTCTGTGTCTGTGTCTGTGTGTATCAATAACCTGCTTGTTCTGTGCTTGCTGTCGCCGCTCGTTTCCTAAGGCTGAAGTAGCGTGCTTTCCATGGGCCTTTAATTACACGCTATTATTGTGACTCCCGGACAGACGGCGCCTAAACCTTGAATTGACATGGCGTGAGTTTCTATAAGTGAGGCTGTGCATCTTATCAACTGGCACCTCGTGAGCTAAACAGGAAATGTATATAGCAATTAAACCCCAGGAAGAATAATGTTTGTTCTTCACCAAAGGAGGAAGAGAAGGAAGAGAAACTGCCATGGCTTTAATTAAAATACCCCCAAGGTGATCCTCCACAATCCTGGCATAATGGAAGAGTTAATGATGCCGCGTAAGTCACCTGGAGGTCGCCGCCGAGCATGCCTGGCAAGGGTGGGATTAGATAGGGCTCCCCTCACCTCCCCCTTCCCTCCCTCCCCCTTCCCGTCCCTCCCCCGTCCAGCAGGCGCCGTCCACCCAACACAGCATCTAATTGGCAAGGTGGTTATGGCTCAGGAAAGTTCCATGCTCGGCCGGATATTAATTGGGCAGATTTCATCGTCTGATCACCCGACACTGCTTCGCCTCCCACTTTGATTCTCGCCATCCTTTCTCTCACTCTCCTTTTTCTTTTTCTTCATCTTTTCCTCCTCTTAGTCATTCTCCTATTCCTCTTCTTCCTCCCTCTTTCCTCCCTTCTTCCTGCCGTCCTCCTCCTCCTCCTCCTCCTCCCTCCTTCCCTCTCTCCCCCCTCCCCTCCTCCTCCTCCTCTATCTTATTTACGTTGTTATCCTCCTTGCAATACTCATTGTTTACGCTCCTCCCCAATGTGTTGTCTTACCCTTGCTTTGCCTCCCTATTTATCATTTGTTTCCTCACCTTGTCCTCGCCTCGGTTGCGTCGTCATGGCTATTCCTCAAGGTCTTCTCTTTCCTCATGTCCACTTCTTCACATCCGTATCTTATCTCCATCGTGTTCCTCCTCTCTCGACCTCGTCACCGTCCTCTTCCATCCCGGTGACCTCTCTAGGCCATGACCCCGGGTTGGGCCCCTCTTTCTCCTCTCTGTGGGTGAAGTGGAGATGTAGCATGCAATTATCTGACTTAACCTGGAGGGCAAGCACAGCCAACAAGGTTCAGAAGTCAAGTGAGCACCACAACGTTTACTCTTGAGTGGCTAAAGGTACCAGAAAAAAGAGAATAAATATACTCGAAAGATTTACGTTCTCTACTCATTATTTTTGTTTAGGGGAGGTTATTGTATTGGTTAGGCTTCATCTTTTGGGCATAAGAGTCCTGTTTGAGGTTAGTGGGGGCTGGAGGGAAGATGTGGTCCCCTGGTATTGTCTGTGCTGGAAATAGGAAGTGGCGGCTTTGGGCGCGGGTGAGTGGCAGACAGGTAGGCGTGCGCCGCCCCCTCATGACGGACGCGTGTTGCACCAGCACGCAAAAAACAACAACAAGAAATAACGTACCATTTGGCAGATAAACACCGGGAGGCCCCCCCCCCCCGCCCCCACATACACACATAGATTAATGAGACGAAAATGTAAAATAAACAGAAAACAGGAGACTCAAGGGTGAGAAGGGAAAAATGAGAGAAAAAACCGTTTGTGTGTGTGTGTGTGTGTGAGAGAGAGAGAGAGAGAGAGAGAGAGAGAGAGAGAGAGAGAGAGAGAGAGAGAGAGAGAAGAGAGAAAGAGAGGAGAAAAGAGAGAGAGAGAGAGAGAGAGAGAGAGAGAGAGAGAGAGAGAGAGAGAGAGAGAGAGAGAGAGAGAGAGAGAGAGAGAAGTGTAGATGACGAACAGGGATATCGCCCCCCCTGCCCTCTCCTTCCGTCCTTTCCGGCGTGCCCGAAGACCCCCGCACCACGCGGCACCTGCGGTCCTCCAGGTGTTCGGGGCTCAGGTAATGACTCGGGTTATCTTGGCGTCCTCCTAATGAACACTTCTCGAGCGCACATAAATACCCATCAAACATTCCCACTCATCTCAGGTGTGTGTGTGTGTGTGTGTGTGTGTGTGTATACATGTGTGTGTGGGTGTGTGTATGTATGTGTGCGCGTGTATGTGTGTGTGTGTATGTGTGTGTGTGTGTGTATATGTAGTGGTGTGTGTGTGTGTGTGTTGTATATATATATATATATATATATATATATATATATATATATATATATATATATATATTATATATGTTGATGATATGTGTGTGTGTGTGTTGTGTTGTGTGTGTGTGTGTGTATGTATATATATATATATATATATATATATATATATATTAGATTATTATATATATATGTATTATATGTATGTAGTATTATTATATGTATGATATATGTATATTAGTATTATATTTGTTGTGTGTATGTATGTATTGTATGTTGTTTTTGTTGTGTGTGTGTTGTTTTTGTATGTATGTGTGTTTTATGTATGTATGTTGTGTTGTGTATGTGTATGTATGTGTGTGTGTGTGTGTGTGTGGTGTGTGTGTTGTGTGTGTGTGTGTGTGTGTGTGTGTGTATGTTGTGTGTGTGTGTGTTTGTGTGTTTGTGTGTTTTTCTAAGCATTCAAGTTTATGATTCCTATTATTCTTCACGAAAGAAAAAAAACCCTCCTCAGAAACTGGTTTTTAATTCCTGCCCCGCAAGCTATGTCAAAAATTTGAAATGTTGCTTCTCTTTTATATATATTTTTTTTTTGTCTGGTGAGGATTATGGGATGAAAGACTACATTCATTCATAATTAGAGAGGCGGCCTCTGTGATCGTTAGTCGCGATGGGCTAGTCTGGCGGGGCACAGGAGGTCACAGCGATGGGCTGGTCTGGCGGGGCACAGGAGGTCACAGCGATGGGCTAGTCTGGCGGGGCACAGGAGGTCACAGCGATGGGCTGGTCTGGCGGGGCACAGGAGGACTCAGTGCTGCCAGATCGAGCTGCCAAAATTTCCCTATATTCACCTCAAACATTTCCCTGTTTAGCCCTGTATTTCCCTGTCGCCTATATATCAGTTTTTTCGTCAGAATTGCACAATTTGCAATGGAAATACAGAGGGCCTTTACCCCTTCATATCAGCCAAATAAAAAATTTGGAGTCACTTTCCCATTT
This sequence comes from Chionoecetes opilio, assembly GCA_016584305.1. Lineage (NCBI taxonomy): Eukaryota > Metazoa > Arthropoda > Malacostraca > Decapoda > Majidae > Chionoecetes > Chionoecetes opilio. Next base: position 83,415 of record JACEEZ010001104.1, on the reverse strand, counting down.
ATCCGTTTTATCTTTGAGTGTCGCCTGGCGGTTACGCTTGTAGGAGGCAGTGGCGCACCAGGGTGCTCTCCGAATTGCCTTCCTTGTAAGAAATCAGAATACACTAAGTCATTAAAAAATTATTACAGGTTCCCTGCGATATACCCTCAACCTTACCGTGTACTTACCTTGATTTGGTCGCGCATATGCTTCACGAAATGTCTTGAACAAGCATCTAACAGCACCAAACTTTGTTTCAGCAGTCAGCAAATAAAATCAGCGAAAGGCCATCAGCCGATTGGCGGAAAAATTACCATCCAGAGACTAGCGATAATCTGGCGGATTTACGGTGAGCTACTGGGTAGCGAATACAAATGTCGCCCCCCCTGCACCGAAAAATATTCCTAGGTACTCTGCTGGAGAGTAGACATACAAGGTCACATCAATAACACTAACAGAAATCCTTCAGAGACTTCCAAGTCAATCAGTACGGCTATTTACCGGGAACTGAAATGAACTCACGGGCAGTCTGAGATAGACCAGCAGAACTACTGTAACCGAAACTGTGCGAAAACCGGACGAGAAATTACGGCTATTTCGAGACTTCAGCGAATTTCCTCTTCGTCTCCTCGTCCTCTCCATCTCTCTCCTCCTCTCTTCGACTTCATCTCTCTCGGTCTCCTCTCGTCTCTCACTCCCCATCTCTCTCCTCATCTCCCTTCTCGAATCTCTCTCTCCAGATTCCTCTCCCTCTCATCCTCTCAATCTCCGCTCATCGCTCTCTCTACTCTCCTCTCTCTTCTCTCGTCTTCTCTCGTCTCTCTCCCTCTCCTCTCTCTCTCTCTAACTCTCTCTCTCTCTCTTCTCTCCTCTTCTCTCTCTCTCTCTCTCTCTCTCTCTCTCTCCTCTCTCTCTCCTCTCTCTCTCTCTCTCCTCTCTCTCTCTCCTCTCTCTCTCTCTCTCTCTCTCTCTCTCTCTCTCTCTCCTCTCTCTCTCTCTCCTCTCTCTCTCTCTCTCTCTCTCTCTCTCTCTCTTCTCTCTCTCCTCTCTCTCTCTCTCTCTCTCTCCTCTCTTCTCTCTCTCTCTCTCTCTCTCTCTCTCTCTCTCTCTCTCTCTCTCTCTCTCTCTCTCTCTCTCCTCTCTCTCTCTCCTCTCTCTCTCTCTCTTCTCTCTCTTCTCCTCTCTCTCCTCTCTCTCCTCTCTTCCCTCACTTTAGATATAGATATAACAAAAAGTTTATATTTCTCCTATCTTTCGAATTTCCTTATATTTTGGTATATTTTCAATTTTCTTCCCTGTTTCCCTGTAGTGACCTGAATTTCCCTTAAACAGGGAAATTTCCCTGCATCTGGCAGCACTGCCTCAGGAGGTCACAGCGGTGCCGGTAAGCAGCGTGTTACGGCAAGCAGACTCGCCATTGAATTATCTTATTTTCCTTTAACTTCATTTCTTCACACGTCATTTGCTGAATAGTGAGCTAAATAGTGACAGCCTCAATCCCAAGGAAATTGTTTTCTTATTCCTTTTCGTGTGTTTTTCTTTTGTATTTAGGCTGTTGGTGATGGATAATTTTTTTTTTACTGTGTTACAGATGAGACATGCATATTTTAAGCAACCATTGAGTAAGTTTATGCTCCTGCTCCTCCTCCTCCTTGTTCTATTTTGCCTCTGTTCCTGCTCCTGCTTCCCCTAGTGCTCATCTTCGTTCCCCACCACCGCCTCCTCCTCCTCCTCCTCCTCCTCCTCCTCCTCCTCCTCCTCCTCCTCCTCCTCCTCCTCCTCCTCCTCCTCCTCCTCCTCCTCCTCCTCGAATGCGCGGGTTATTTACTGCAGCAAGTAAGATTAATGTCGAGTTAGTTTTTGTATTTTTTCAGATGCAGCTTACATTGCTATTACTGTTGTAGCGTGACAGCAGCGGGAGGAATGTGTCAGGGCATAAACTACCCCGCTGGAGATCACCTGAGGGCAGTTTACTAATATAAATGTCAGGGTGAGTAGATTAGCCGTAGGAGAGTATAATTTGTACGGGACATAAAGTTGTAGGGAGGTGGCGGAGGTAAGGAGGGTGAGAAGAGGAGGAGAGAGGACTAAAGGAGTGTGTGGTGTGAGCCAAGGGGGAGGGGCAGGCAGCACAATTTAGGTCATTTGCATTCCTGCCGCAATGTTTTCCCGGAGAGTGAGTGGAGGCGACGAGGTCCCTGGGGCGCCGTTGTGAGCTGCTCGGAACACTGAGCGTCTTGTCCAGGCGTAGTCCATGGCACAGCGGTCCGAGGCGGTGACACGCGGTGAAGGAGGTCATTCTGCTGCCTGAGTGGCGGGATCGTGGTCAGGGGTGGACGCCTCTCAGCGCCGTGAAGGATACATGTGCCTAACGTCAAGCAAATACCACTCGTTATAATCTTATGAACCAATTCACCAAATGTCAAGGATTAAAGTAACCCCTACACGGTGGGTGACGTACTGGTACTGTACGTCCTAAGTCGGGTGGGCGAGCTGGTCGGGTGACGTACTGGTACGTCGTCAGGAATCTGGCCCGATTTTGGACTCTGCAGAAACCTTTCGTTGTCTAGATATAAAAGCTGGTTTATGCTGCACTTGGTCATTCCTCCGCCGCCATGCACAGGCCAGCCGGTCCCTTAGGGCAGCCTGAAGTGGCGAGAAATTACATTCATGGCCGGTTGCCAATTAAGCCCAGACCCCTGACCCACGGTGCCTGACGCAGCTACCAAACGGGCTTAAAAGGCAATCACTGAGCAAAGCTAGTCAGGCGGCCACTCCCACCGACTGTATAAGGACAAAACAGACGTTGCCATGACGACCAAGGCAAACTCCTCCTCCTCCCTTTTCTGCACCCTTCCTCCTCCTCCTCCTCCTCCTCCTCCTCCTCCTCCTCCTCCTCCTCCTCCTGGTGAATAGATGACGGCGTAGATGTGAACCTACGCATTCACTGTTTCGGTCTGGCTTCAATGGCACACTTTGCAGATTGTAATCTGTGGTAAGTACAGGGATGCATTCCTCAGGCGGCCCCGCCCGGCGCTCATCAAGTGTACTACAGGCTGCCAACCTTGCCTCTTGTTGGAGACCATTAAAGAGGAGACGCTGCTTGAGGGTCTCCCAACTCTGTGTCCTGGAGGGGCTGGAGACTCACGCCTCTGGAGGCATCAGACGACAAGGCGACAGCGGCGACAGGGAGCCAGGAGCCGGTGTTGAGCCAGACGCGTCCGCCGAGCAATACTGAGAGGGATGTGTGAGCCTTTTTAGTGGCGGGGCGGTTGATGTGGAATTTAAGAGTCGCTCGTGTATCCCTATGGGGGGAGGGGGGGGGGTAAAGGGGCGCGGAGAACAAGGTGAGGGACGATTAGGACGTGAACCCAGACCATCGAGGAAAGTAGCAAGATCTTCTTTACATAATATGGTCGGTATTTTTTTAAAGTAA
>JACEEZ010001104.1:75000-77500 GCA_016584305.1 Chionoecetes opilio | reverse complement strand
CAGTCAGTCAGTTAGTCATCAGTCAAGTCAGTCTTTAATTCATCATTTATACAAATGCAATTGTCTTTCATCATATATTCTTGATTATGTATGTAATTGTTTCATCAATCACATAGTTGTAATTAGAGGCTGGCCCTTCAATGCAGGACGGAGGACTGGGACTTGTATATTCTGATGTATAGCCTCTTTGCTTCACATGACTAAGTATATCATGAATATATTACACTATGCTGCATCACATTGAATCGCGGCGTGTGTTTGCGTGTGTGTGAGTTTTGTAAGCAACATTCTTAAAACATTGCGTCGATAATTTGTTTAAAAATAAATTCTAAGCATTTAAAGATTGCAGAATTGAACCTTAATCAATCATCACCAGATTGTTGCTTCAAGAGTGGATCACGAACACAAGGATGCAAGACCATTGCGAACAGTGTCCGGGTGTTTGTGTCGCTATTCTGCTGACGACGCCTTCATATAAGTACTGTGTTCGGAACAAAGGCTGCCGGGTTTCCCGCTTGTAACCTGAGACACGTGTTTCAAAGAGCGGTTACATATTTGGTTCACCTCGGAGGTACAGTCACAGGTGGCAGCTTGTTTTGTGCCCCGGCGCCACGGTCACCCTCGCCGGCAACCCGTCCTGAGGCTCAGTGACAAACATGATCTGTGGCGCTCATGAGGTTGGCCATAGACCACTGTAAATCTGGACTGCGCACGGAATTTCGGCCTGTTGCACAAGGGCCTGAAGTCAGAGGGCCGCTCGGATTTCATAATTATAATATATATATATATATATATATATATATCTATAGTTTTATATATATTTTACTGTTTTTATTTGATAATATTCAAAAACAAACATTACGAAGATTACAGTATATCAATATATACTGATTAACCAGTCTAACTTATCCGTATTATTATATATATATATAAATAATATATTATATTTATATGATATATATACGGTCTATAGACTGGTTGATCAGATATATGATATACTGTAACTTCGTAAATGTTTGTTCTATAATTTCATCAAATAAAACACAGTTTTAACACGCTAAAGAAATGCCATTACGAGACTCTGAAAAATAGCATGAATAATATTCAACTTCAGCTCTTCGCCATTTTAAAAACTTGCGAGTCAACTTTTATCATGAAGGGTATCAATAGAAGGCAATTAATTAGCTTTTCCATTTGATATATTTGTTTTTGATAAATGAATGTTAGAACATGCTAAATTAATTACCCGTCACCCTTGAGCTCGGCTTTCCCGCGTTGGCACACCCTGTTCACTTCAGGCACGGTTGTCTTACAGAAATTGGGGCGCGTAAGACAACATTTGGGACACTACCTCAATAGAAAATGATGGTAGTTGATGTAAGACCCCATGCTGGGTTTCACAGCAGTGATGGCACCAGTGTGCCCTGGTTGTGCGTCGACAAACACTCCTTTACACAGAAAATGCTTATAATTTTTTTTCATGTGGCTAAAATAAAAAAATCACACGAACAAATTCGTTTTGCCATAAACTTGTACACATACTGGAAAAAAAAAAAAAATAATTTTTTTTTGGTCAAAAAAAAAAAAATTGCCAAAAATGTATAAGTGTATATTTCTCGAGAAGCACCATAGGGATTTACGGGGATTTTTAGTATGATTTGTTCTATGCATCATTGACTATCAGTGACGAAAAATTCAGCTTGTTAGGATTAATTTAAAAGTTTGACCCTAAAATTCTTGTACTATACTTTTTTCGAGTGAATATTATTACCGCAACGATTTCTATTGGAAGGCATCATGTCTCTGTGCACATTTCTTTGAGATTTTTGCAATCTTTTTGGTAGATTTCAAGTTTAGTGTGAGTGATCACGATGGCGCCGGACAGGCGAGACCTGCAGCAATGACGAGGCAGTCCGGAACACCGGTGATGCAGGGCGCCGGTTATGCTGCGTCTTTTTGTAAGTAGGATTTGCCACCTCGATCTCGTCTTCAACATTTTCATCATCGTTGTTTCTAATCATGGATGCAATGCAGGACTCGAGTGTTGTTTTGTCGTCCCTGGAGGTGGCGGCCAACTCGCTTTTGTTCCCCGGGGTCGGCAGTCAGCCCCCTGCCGGGCCCTGGGGCTGGGGCCGCCACTTAGAGGCACAGTCAGCCCCCTGCCGGGCCCTGGGGCTGGGCCACCACTTAGAGGCCCAGACGCCGCCTGCACAGTCACCACCTGCCTCACAGTGAAGCATGCTAAGATATTTAGCTAATTCCCCATTAACATGTAATCGCCACCGAATCCTGCAAGACCTTCCAGTATATATCATAGTGTAAGCAAGGCCGTTGAACTCTCTTTTCTCCATCCGTGTAAGTGTTTCTTGAACCATTACTACGCCAGCCATACGCCTATACGTATACGTTGAGTGAACACTGACCTCTCAAGAAATCGTTGTATTTTACGCTTTCATTTCCTCTTATGTATTTTTGTGGGTGTTTCTCGCCACTCAATACG
>JACEEZ010001104.1:52500-70000 GCA_016584305.1 Chionoecetes opilio | reverse complement strand
ATATCCAAAATGGGACACAGGTTTCAACCCAGAAGTTACCTCATTTGCATAATTTCAAAATGGCCGCCATTTATATATATATGGCCCATTATCTCTAAAACTACTCATTTTTAGCACAATAAGTGCATTACACTTGAATATAAACATGATCCAGTGAATCTGAAAAAAACATTTTCAAACTCACATGACCCTTCTAAACATGTAGGTCACAGGTCAATTTGTACACAATAGGTCTAATGGCCGGTTTTACGGGAAATGTATTCTATGCATGATTAATATTCTGCGTCGCCTCTTAAAAAACAAGATTATAGAGTCACTGCCCTCAGTGGCAAAATTATTTTCAAGGTATGCAGCTATGGATGGTGTACGTATGCCTGTATGGCACTAATAATCTGAATACATTTTCTTTTCTCAACATTTTCTAGGTCTGCTTTAATACATGTGGTTGTTTTGATCTTAGTGAAGGTGGGTGAACCTTATCCTGCGACTTTCTTTTCAATTTAATAGCAACTTCAATATTTTTTTTATTTGTAAAGCTGTGTCTGTATTTGGTGTGAATTTCCTGTCCGACTTGTACTTCAACTTCCAAACCCCTTTTCTTGCTTGCTTCGTTTATTGTGGCAGCTGCTTTATCACTGATTTGAACTGTGTTTTCATCTGAATGAATATTTAAACCACACAGATCACATCTTGAATCCTCTTCTTCTGGCTGATGCATTATTGTTCTGAAATAATAAAATATTAACATTGCATTATTTATGCAAATAATTATATCGTTATAAAAGGTCCATATATAATTATTAGACATTGCAATCCAGTAACATTTATTGAAATTTACAACCCAGTGGGCGTAATTTGAGGGCAATATACCTAGCAAGATGATAAAACAAATGGTTATGTACCTTTAGAATATACCAATATGCATGTAGAAATAGCTTTGTTGATGGTTTCAATCCAGGAGAGGGCAGGAAAACCCCTAAAATAAAACATAACAAATAAGGTATATAAAACAGTTTTTCATTAAAATAATAAAATAATTAATGAATTTCCCCGATTGCTGGTTCGGATCCTGTCATGGTTGTTAATGTATATACTGGATCAAGATATCATACTCTCCATTGCTAGACCCAGGAGTTAAATGGATGCATATGTAACCCTAGAAACCGGGAAAAACAATGGACAATGAAATTAATTAAAAGGTAGTAACCAGTGACTTGATTAATGAGGAAGGGGGACCCTCACTTTACCCTGACAGTGACTGTAATATTACCATTATAGTGATCGTGACTTAATATCATTTCACAATTCACATTGCTGAAATTTTTACGGATACGGTGAATGTTAACTGCTCCCAGGAGGCTCTCTAAAGTTCACTATATCGTATATCTCACCAAGGGGCATAAGGCGAGCAAACCGTTCAATCCGACATATCGATTGATTAATACAATTGTTGTGCTTAACGGGCCCACTATTTTTACACACCATATCCCGGCGCTGGTCGTTAAACCATTCCTTAACTTAACAATAGTCACGCTACCTGCCGTGGAAAAATCTGGTCCAAAATGGCCGCTATGCCTATGCTATAGGCCCTATCAATCTACCACAGTGCGATAGTTAACTCCTACCCAGTGTTTTTCTACCTAAAATACTATGCTAAATAGGCCTTTTAAAGTTTTAATATTGGCTGTTATTTAAGCTTAACTTTCCAAACTTTTATCCACTAATATTTGCTGTAAAATATTGGACTTACCACGTACGCAACAGGCATATACATCAGTGACTGCCAATGTTGAGTTGAACGTTGAAATGCTCCAAAACACTGTACATGAACAGTACACAGGCCCAAGCATGTGCTGCATACACACCATGATATTCCAAGTAGCATACACATCTCATTATTAAATAACAGTAACCTGACACTATGTACAGATCTACTAGGAGAGAAAGAATATATCATGCTAATAATAGAACCAGGGAGTTTCCTGGAAAACAGGTAGTTATTGTTGTGTGTATATAAACATTAATTAGCATCACAGTTGGCAAGGAATATGATGCAATGGGGTTGGGGTCAAATTACTGTCTGAGATCATGCAGCTTATGGCAAGTTGATGGTGTGGTTGGAAGAAGGAAGGGTGATCATCGAAGAGGGTGGGGGTGGGATTCAGGGGTGTCTAATTTGTATTAAAACAGACCTAGAAAATGTTGAGAAAAGAAAATGTATTCAGATTACACTGGGGAACAATTTGAAAAAAAAAAATTGTTGAGTTAGATTTTTGAGCTTATTTAGACTAAAATTGGCATGCTGATTCCAAATCTGTAGTCAGTTTTTTTCTAGCACGTCAAGTTTTTTCTCCACAGCTTACCCTCCAGATAAGCAAAATTCCACTTGTGTCCGTCAGCTATAAGACCAATGCCTCATTCAGCTGAAATTCCAGTGCCAGTTTTCGAACAACTACCTCCTCTAGAAGATCTGAGTGATGTTGAAGAACGCAGTGACAGCAATGATGCAGATTTTGACATTCACAAGGATTCAGTTCGTAGGGGATTTGATCAGCACGAGTTGAATGATTTAGCACGTGATTTGGGCCTATCCAAAAAAGCTTCAGAAATACTAGCATCAAGACTGAACGAGAAAAACATACTTGAACAAGGAGTGAAGGTATCATACTTTCGAACCAGAGAAAGTACATTTCTGCAGTACTTTCGAAGTGCCAGCGGTTTTGTGTTTTGCCATAACATTCCTGGTTTACTGAAGGAATTAGGGCTTTCAATCTACAATCCAAATGAATGGCGGTTGTTTATTGATAGCTCAAAGCGGAGCTTGAAGTGTGTCCTTCTACACAATGGCAATTTGTTTGGCGCAGTCCCTATTGGGCATTCGATCTGTCTTCGTGAAGAATATGGAGATGTAAAGAGAGTCATTGAGTTATTGCAATATGACAAACACAATTGGATCATCTGTGTTGACCTTAAAATGGTGTCCTTCCTTCTTGGTCAACAACGTGGATACACAAAGTATCCCTGCTTTCTCTGTATGTGGGATAGCAGAGCTCGAGAGAAGCATTGGGTTCAGACGAATTGGCCTCCGAGATCTGATCTTAAACCTGGAGATCCTAACATTGTACATGAGCCACTTGTTGACAGGAAGAAAATAATATTCCCACCTCTGCACATAAAACTAGGTCTCATGAAACAATTTGTAAAAGCATTGTCAACTGATGGCGACTGTTTGAAGTACATCATCTTGGCATTTCCTGGACTGTCAATTGAAAAAATCAAGGCCGGTGTGTTTGATGGTCCACACATTCGACAGCTCATCAAAGATGAACATTTCAACGGTACTATGTCAGACCTTGAAAAGAATGCTTGGCTATCATTCAAAGACGTCGTCAAGTACTTTCTTGGAAATACACGTGCAAGTAATTACACAGAAATTGTTCAGAAACTATTGGAGCGCTACAAAGCGCTTGGTTGCAACATGAGTATTAAAGTACATTTTTTGCATAGCCATCTTGCCAACTTTCCGGAAAATCTTGGTGCTGCTAGCGACGAGCAAGGTGAACGATTTCACCAAGATTTGAAGATTATGGAAGAACGTCACCAGGGTAGATGGGATGTGCATATGATAGCTGACTATTGTTGGAGCATCAAACGCGATAGTCCTCAAGTTGAACACTCCAGACAAAGCTACAAACGTAAATTTTTACCTTAACCTGCACACAATTATAGCCTTATCCTTTCTAAAAACATGATAATGTTAAATAAACATTCTATTCATGCCTATTTCTTTCATTTTTCATTGTATGTTAACATTTGCAACTTTTTATAAAATAAGCACTGTTACTGTTATGTACAGTATTTTTCATATTTTTTAAGAAAACGAAAATCCTACAGTTCAAAAACTTGACGTGATAGAGAAAAACTGAGATCAGTTTTGGATTCAGCACCCAAAAATTACTTAATAACAAGTGTCAGACCTAACTCAACAAAAATTTGTTCCCCAGTGTTATTAGCGCCATACAGGCATACGTACACCATCCATAGCTGCATACCTTGAAAATAATTTTGCCACTGAGGGCAGTGACTCTATAATCTTGTTTTTTAAGAGGCGACGCAGAATATTAATCATGCATAAAATATATTTCCCGCAAAAACGGCCTTATATTGACCTATTTTGTACAACTTGACCTGTGACCTACATGTTTAGAGGGGTCATGTGAGTTTGAAAATGTTTTTTTCAGATTCACTGGATCATGTTTCTAAACAAGTGTAATGCACTTATTGTGCTAAAAATGAGTAGTTTTAGAGATAATGGGCCATATATATATAAATGGCGGCCATTTTGAAATTATGCAAATGAGGTAACTTCTGGGTTGAAACCTGTGTCCCATTTTAGATATGTCATCAATAACTACTTAATAAACAGTAATTAACAATAAAACAAACTGTTGCAATTTGTTTGACTCAACATAGCAAATTACTCTAAATATGGGCGACTACAAAGGCGTACCCAAGCTCGGTGTACGGCAAGGCGCAACATAAAGTGTCAGCGCGACGCCCGCCGTGATGGTGTGTTGCCAGCGGTCTGGCGTTGGCTGTACTCTGGAGTTAGATCAATTGACTTTTAAAGTCATTATAAGTTAGATGGTCAGTCGATCATGCTCTGGAGCCTCGGTGAGACAAGTAATCACGCAATTTTAATTTTTATTTTAGGTAGTTTAATCAATCTTAATCAGAAGTAGAGGGTATGAATAATGATCAACTGATTTTAAGTGTTTAGAAATGCTTCTTTCTCTTGTGCTTCAAGATTAAAGGATTGAAGTCAGGTTCCTCCCAACACGAAGCTACTGGAGTGGATGGGTGCATATTTTCCGCGAGATAATCTGCTGCAATCGACAAAGTTGCATTGAGACGGACAGAAAGGAGTGACGTGCTTGGAGTCCAACTGTTTTATCAGTCAGTCAGGCGCGAGGAGCACGATATGTTGCCTTCGTGTTGTGAACAAAGAATAGTAATCCTGTTCTGGTAACCTGAGCTGATGGTGAACGATTATATTCTGAAGTGTGTGTGTGTGTGTGTGTATGTATGTATGTATGTATGTATGTATGTGTATGTATGTATGTGTGTGTGTGTGTGTGTGTGTGTGTGTGTGCGTGTGCGTGTGTGTGCGTGCGTGCGTGCGTGCGTGTGGAACAGGTTTGTAGCGTCACACAAGTTGATGCATCACAAAGGATGCATAAAAATGTACACCTGTGATAAATGGAGGAGAAAGTCTGGCATGATTATATACACCCCTAATGCTGGGGCAACAAGTATTGGATGATGATCAATGCCGGGCTCGAGTGAGCAGGTGCCTCCATCATTCTCCTTTTAGGGACCACTTCGAGAATTTGTATAATGGAGAAATTACTGATGGAAGCTGCAGGACACGTCGGTGGCAGGTGGTCTTTACTATTTAACTCATACCTCCTCCTCCTCCTCCTCCTCCTCCTCCATCACCAAATATTGCCAAAACTGACTAGTCTACTCAGTCATTTAATCTCCTTTTAAGACCTTCTGTTATCTTTTATTGTGATGTTCTTGTGTTCAAAATGTTATGCTCCTCGCACTCGTCCTTGTAATCGTCCTCGCCCTTCTGCTGTAACCCAAGTCCTCAGTTCACCAAGGTCTCTCTCTCTCTCTTCCTCTTCCTCCTCCATCTTAGGGATCAACGTATTTTCTCTCAATTTACTGTTCTGTGTTTTTGAGCTATTTATGCGGCATCTTTGTTACTGCTTTTGCCGTGTAAATGTCTGTGTTTATGATCGCGGCATTTGTGCGTGTGCGTGCGTGCGTGCGTGCGTGCGTGCGTGCGTGCGTGCGTGCGTGCGTGTGAGAGATACCCTGGTATCTGGGTTTTGTAGAAGAGTTTATATGGTGAAGGCGTCATTTTCATTGATATAGGTTATAGTAGTAGTAGTAGTAGTAGTAGTTTATATAGTGAAGGCGTCATTTTCATTGATATAGTAGTAGTAGTAGTAGTAGTAGTAGTAGTAGTAGTAGTAGTAGTAGTAGTAGTAGTAGTAGTAGTAGTGGCATCAAAGAAATACAAAAAGGCAGTATCAGCGTCAGTCACCTACTTCATGTAATAGTTTACACAACAGGTTGTCATAAACTTACAACAGGAATGTTCCCAGCGACTTTGTATAACATATTCGTTGTACTGCAGTAGTAAATAGACGCATCTATAATCTTTCACAGGCAGGTAAATGTGGGGCGTTTTCTGTAGGTAGATAAGTTTGTAATACATAGAACTGCCTCGTATAAAGGTTGCAGGAAAAGATAAAATTGAAACAATGATACAATTGAATACACAATGTTGTATTTTTCCATAGATCGATAACTTACTTATTCAGAATGGAACTCTTCAGCCTAAATTGGCATATAACGATGCTGTCTAAATCAGTATAGATCTCTGCTGTCTAAATTGGCATAGAGCTCTGCTGTCTAAATTGGCATAGAGCTTTGCTGCCTAAATTGTACCCCTCGGTTGGTAGAGCTGTGGGCTCGCGTACAGCGTCCCTGCGTTTGATCAGCGGTTCGATCCCACCAGGTTCATACTGGCGTGGTGGCACTTTGTATAGCCAATAACCTTGTCGTTGGCACTTGCAAAGTGTCTAGATAGGATCAAAGTATCTTATCTTATGCCTAAATTGTTATAGAGCTCTTTTGCCTAAATCGGTATAGAGCTCAATGGCCTAGTAAGTATGCTTTACGTATTTCTTGTGTCACAAAAAGGGAATGTCTGAACGTGTTTGATATACTTAAGGAGTGGAAATTTTATTATTGTTTATTAAAAATCAAGGGAGAGAAAAGCTTCATGTACAGCCTTTGCTCAGTAGCCATGTGTGCACTTTTATTATGAACAAAATATTAGTAGATGCGATTGCCTTATCATCTTTGGTTGGTCTCATCCCCTTAATATGATAGCGGCATCTTTAACATTTAATAGATGTTTATTACTTTCTTCAATGAAGATATATAATCAGTGCTTTCATGTCAGTATTTGCGGCTCCGAGCAGTGCATTGTTTGGACGCCGCCGGGAATGTGTTTGCATCCAACTACATCAAGAAACTTGTAATTTGTTGAGCATCATCAAACCAGACCTGGAGTTACAGCTTTCAGGAAATGTTTACAGTTATGATTATTATCTCCAAAATAAGTAAAGATATTGAAGTATAAATTTGTAAAGAATTTGCACAAAATTTATCGGTAGCTACCTGCGATAAAATTGTTGGGAGATGTGTTAGTGTTGCAAGTCAGGTGTGTGGTTAGTGGTTAGTGCACACGCGGTTGTAAGTCAGGTGTGTGGTTAGTGGTTAGTGCACACGCGGTTGTAAGTCAGGTGTGTGTTAGTGCACACGCGGTTGTAAGTCAGGTGTGTGGTTAGTGGTTAGTGCACACGCGGTTTTAAGTCAGGTGTGTGGTTAGTGGTTAGTGCACACGCGGGCTTAGTGACGCGCTGGATGTTACTGGCAGCTGAACGGTTGGTTAGTAGCGTCGCCCATGAGAGGGTAACGTGGTGTTGCGACAGTAACAATAGAACAGTGGAAACACAACCTGTACCTCAAAGCTCCTCACTTTTCATGAACTGTTGCCGCCTACGAGGAGCCTTGATGGAGCCCAGGAAGAGGCCGGAGGCGGGGTGACGTCAGGCCGGAGGCAGCGCGACAGCCGGCTACTGGTGGAGGCTGTCGCCAATGTCCACCAAGAACAATAACAGCAGAAAAATGTTTGCGTTGAATAATGATCAACGCAAACATTTTCCTACTGCTATTGTTCTTCAAGTTTCCATTTTTGTATGCAACACCTTGAGCCCAGTTGTAAGGCGGGACATGTTAGCCGCGCGGGTTAGATATTTCTGGGTACTTAGAGAAGACTGTAACGGGATCTTTTTCTCATGTCTAAAATTAGCATTAAAAAATTCCTCATTACACACACAAAAATAAAAACATAGATTCCCACCATCGCAAAATATATTCAAAAAGAAGAAGACTGACACATACCGCTGCCTTACAAAGTGGAGAATTTAGTGAATAGATACATCAGTTTAGTTCCCAAGATATTTTGAAGGAATCTCAGCAAAATGGTGTAAGAACAGGAAAATATGTTGTTCTGGAGCTTATCAGGGAATGGTACGAAGGAATGGAGATACTAGTAGTTTATATCTGCAATAGTACACCGGTCAGTATTCGGCTGACATGTGTAAAAAGTATATTGTGAAACTGGACTGCGGGAAGGGGAGCGGGCTTACAACTAGCAATTAGAGGAGACCAAAATCTATGAAAACAGTGCCAAAAAAACCCTAATATCGGCAGATTGTGAGACATGATCATTTTCAGACCAAAAACAACTTAGAAAATCATTAACTTTGAAAAAGTGTAATGAAATGCCATGGAATGTTATATATATATATATATATATATATATATAGAGAGAGAGAGAGAGAGAGGAGAGAGAGAGAGAGAGAGAGAGAAGAGAGAGAGAGAGAGAGAGGAGAGAGAGAGAGAGGAGAGAGAGAGAGAGAGAGAGAGAGAGAGAGAGAGAGAGAGAGAGAGAGAGGAGAGAGAGAGAGAAGAGAGAGAGAGAGAGAGAGAGAGAGAGAGAGAAGAGAGAGAGAGAGAGAGAGAGAGAGAGAGAGAGATTTAACCCATATGAAAACACGAAAAATATGCAACAGCTCGGGTACGTCACTTTGCTGCAATTGCTTAAACTTAGTTACCGATGTCACAGCTGTGGCTTGTAGGATGAAATTATCAAGGAAATATCATGGAACTCAGTTTCCTTTGATAACTGAAAACTCTGATTGATGAATGGCAATGGATGACAGAAGTGTTATTATTATCATCATCATCAGTTATCGTCGTTTGACAAATTGCATGACAAGCCAGTGGTCGGATTAGAGCCTGCAACCTGGGCGTCAGAGCACCTCTCACACGGGGTGTAAAAGTGAGGGCGCGGGTTGCCCCTATTTTCACACACCCTCCGGAGAGGGGGCTCCGACGCCTGCCTTATGGATTTAAATCGGACTGCTTGCAATTGTCTTATGTGATCGATTAATGTCATCAGCTGTGGCCGCGATGGATGGAAGTCACGGTGCCCCGCAAGTAGGGTTGTGGCGAGGCGCCGCGCCCTCACTGTTGTGGCCCCGCTAGAGAGGCGGTTCAGACGCCCTCACTGTTGTGGCCCCGCTAGAGAGGCGGTTCAGACGCCCTCACTGTTGTGGCCCCGCTAGAGAGGCGGTTCAGACACCCTCACTGTTGTGGCCCCGCTAGAGAGGCGGTTCAGACGCCCTCACTGTTGTGGCCCCCGCTAGAGAGGCGGTTCAGACGCCCTCACTGTTGTGGCCCCGCTAGAGAGCGGTTCAGACGCCCTCACTGTTGTGGCCCCGCTAGAGAGGTGGTTCAGACGCCCTCACTGTTGTGGCCCCGCTAGAGAGGCGGTTCAGACGCCCTCACTGTTGTGGCCCCGCTAGAGAGGCGGTTCAGACGCCCTCACTGTTGTGGCCCCGCTAGAGAGGCGGTTCAGACGCCCTCACTGTTGTGGCCCCGCTAGAGAGGCGGTTCAGACGCCCTCACTGTTGTGGCCCCGCTAGAGAGGCAGTTCAGACGCCTGCCTTGTTGCTTCCAATCCGACCACTGACTGGCTGGTGATGCAACTATCTTTTTTTTATTATTATTATGAATTTATTGCTGTTATTGTATTATTGCTGTTATTGATATTATCATTATTATTATTATTATTATTATTATTATTATTATTATTGTTCATATTAGTACAATTATGATTATCACCATCATCACCATCACCATTACTATCAAGTTTAGCCTGACTGCTCGTTGACGAACCTGACTAGCCTTTAAATATTTTTTTTTAATTGGCGACAAACATCTGTGTGGTCAGATTATAAATGTTAGGAGAATACCAACATTTTTGAGGCGTCGTGGCTGGGACGTGGTGGTTCTTTTCTCTTGATCTAGTGGAGAGAGAGAGAGAGAGAGAGAGAGAGAGAGAGAGAGAGAGAGAGAGAGAGAGAGAGAGAGAGAGAGAGAGAGAGAGAGAGAGAGAGAGATGGGCACAAAATCAAATAGATCGTGACATAAGGATAAAAGCAAACAAGCATAAAACAGTGTGTATTAAAATATCCATGTTAACGTTGCCTTTGCAGCCCTGATGACGCGGCCATTGTTTCTGGGGACAATGAGGAGGTTTTCTGATCGTAAAGAGGAGGGCGAACCCGTTTGTGGAACCCAAGAATGATGCGGGACCCAAAAAGTCGGTATCTGCCTTTGGCTGCTCTGCCTAAAACTAACTTCACTTATACATTTTCCTGCCGTCAAGGCGTGTGTGTGAAAACACACAACCACACACACACACACACACACACACACACACACACACACACGGACCGGACACGGGGACACGGACACGGACACGGACACAGACACAGACACAGACAACAGACACAGACACAGACACAGGACACAGACACAGGACACAGACAACCCCCCCAAGACACAGACACAGACACAGACAACAGACACAGACACAGACACAAGACACGGACACGGACACGGACAAGGACACACCAATCACAAAACAACAAATCACACACACAACCAAACCAAACACAATCACACACACCAATCACACACACCAATCACAACACACAAGCACACAAACAATACAATCACACACACAATCACACACACAATACACACACACAACACACACACAGAGACACATACACAACATCACACACACACATACACACATACACACAACCATACACACAACACATACACACACACACAGACACCACAGACACAGGACACACAGACACAGAACACAGACCACACACACACAGACACACACACACCACACACACACACACACACACACACCGACACACACACACACACACACACACAGACACACACAACACACAACACACACATACAAATCACACACCACACACACACAATACAATTCACCACAACACACACACACAATCACACACACACACACACACACACACACTCACTACTCAAGTCTCTGCGCACGATTCCCAAGCAAGTGAAAAGGACAAAAATAATAGTCAGGAAAATAAGAGCGTTCAGCAGGAACCCAACACAGCCACACAGGGCGCAGCTATGGGGGGTGGCCGGTGCCATATGAGGTGGCCAAAACGTATGGGATCATTTGAAAGGTCTATCCATAGGTTTCTACAAAATACTGCGCCTACTTGAGGATAGCAGTCTCAAAATGAGTAGGCTTAAGTAGTAGAGCTGTTCAAAGTATCATATGTGAATTATCTAAAAATCATAATTTAGGGTGAATACCATTAATTATGCACACGTTTACCATCAAATGTCTTTTTAGTAATGCATGATTAATTTACCATTAGGAGTGCTAAGATATATATTAGTAAACTAGTTAACATCCAATAACGTAAATATATGTCTAGCACCCATCCATCCCCACCCCCCTAAAAAAAGAATGCAAGAAGTAAAAATTACAATTATAAAGAACGAGATTGGTTAATTTCCATATTCCTCATGTGACTAGAGTCTGAGTAATATTTTGGTACAAAAATAATTAAAATAACCAATATTACTTTATTCGTTTGAGTAGTTAATTAGATAACAATTAAGAAATATCAAGGGACACTATGATAAAACGAAACGTTATACTTCAAGTGATGACGTTATAACAAGATTAAAGGGGACCAAGAAAACCTTTGTGATATGGCATCATAATCTTGTCTAAGGCTCTCAGAGGCATCAAAACAGTGACCGCATAGACATTGTGTTGACTTCTATCAGGAACACTCCATTAAAGCTGTTGGAGGAGACAGTTGAGAAGATCCACCAACTGGCATTTATCCATACAAAACAATAAAAGCCCAAACAGTGGTAGTACATGGAGAAAATTCTCGTCCTCGACAGACACAAACGTCTCATTCAGTTTCTCACAAAGGATGGAAAAAGAAAGGCATATTGAGGAGGACATCCATGGCAATCTGTAATGTTACGTTGTGAAGAAATTATGTCATAAAATCCACTGGTCAGGGTTGTAAGCTTGTCACAGAGCTGAAATCATCTAGGAAGAGGCAGATCCCAGGATCTCTACACGCAGCAACATGCTGCCAAATCTGGTTTTGTCAGAACAGTTGTTGTTGTGCTGATGGACACAGACGTGTCTTACTGCTTCTAAGCCTTGAACAAGGATATTGGTGCCCATTGTACTTGAAATGTGGAACACAAGCCAGAACCAAATATATTGAGTCCAGAAAGTGGCCAGTGTTCTTGGGAGAACTGTTTGTGAAGCCATCATTGGCATGAATTCATTCACTGGGTGTGATGCTGCACGCACCTTTGTGGACGAGGGAAGGTGAGCTCCTCAAACTGTTGAAGTATGATCCGAGGTCAGAAAATTGTTTGTGAACTTGGAAAGGAGGACTGTAATCACAATCACTGGTAGACAGATTAGAAAAATCAACATGTGGGATTATGCCTCTAAGACGGCTACGACTAAAGTTAATGAGCTGCGCTATTGTTTGTTTGCATCAAAGAAAGGACACATTGAGCCACACAAAAAACTACCTCCATGCGCAAAGGCTTTCTACACAAGCACATCTGCGGAGGCAAATTATCAAACTGCATCTGGATAAGGAGTCTGGAAGGAACCCCGATGTACCACACCAAGAGGTCAACGGATGGAAGCTTGAAGGAATTGGAGACAGGAAGAGCCATGATCGACTGGATGGATTTAGCCACTGCTCCTGAAACTATAATGGAACTCCTTGCATGTAATGTTCTAAAAAGTGCAGGATTCAAAGTGCAATTGTGTTATAATGGACTTGAAGTGTCAGAGCGTCTGCAAACTTGTCCCCATGCGGAGAACCAGCCAGATGACGAGGAGAGAGACTCCCACAGTAGATGAGGATGACATTGATGATGAGGACTTTGACGGATACATGGTCTGTATATCCCAGGATTAAAGACTGGTTTCAGTATTTTGTAAAAACGAACCATTACAAATGGTTGCAATTATGTGATGTGTGCACTTTCTGTTGTTGTCACATTGGATGCTGTTGGTACTATTATGTAATCTGTATTGGAGACTATGTATGCAATTAGTCATTACTTATGGTACAACTGAACTGTTATGTATTGGTTCCTATATATAGATATATTAAAAGTTTATGTCCGAAACGTTTGTTCAGAAATAATTAATGTGCAAGAAAAATCTAAAATTGGTTGGGTATAGGAAATAAATGTCATCCATATGGATTAATTTTAACATGTTTAACTAATTATGAACAAGGCTTTAATGTTCTAGTGGGAGATAACGGATGTTCCTGATTGTAAAATTGGATTTATTCGAGAAGAGTAGTGTGACAATTGACTTCATTGGAGTTAAATATCTCAAAGCCTAATAATATTGAGATTTGCGAGTGCTATTCATTATTCTCTAAGGTGTTCATACCTCTGTAACATGTAATATCAAACGGTTTGACAGTCATATATCCACACCTAACGTATATCTTTATAAACAATTGTATTATGACTTAACTGGTTATGTTTCGGAAAATTTCACATGTAATGAAAGTATGTTAAAACATTAGGTTATTTTTTCTGAAAAATATGTATTTTGGGAGCTACATCATAAACTAGTCTGTAATAACCTTAAAGCTACTACTTCCAAAATTGAGATCCAAGGCAAAAATGTAGCCCTCTAATATATATCTTTCAAGAAATGAGTTATTAAAAGTGGCACCTTGACTGTACCGATCGACCAAAATTTTGGCCTGTGGCTGACGGACTAACACAGGCGGCTACACACAAAACCAAGGCAAACAAACAAATTCCAAAGAAACAGTTTTTCTCCAAGGAAGTGTTCTGCATCCCAGCTGGGCGGGGAAGTCTTGTTCATTGCTGTTTAAATCAAAATATATATGATTATTATGATTATTATTCTCTATTTTCTGCTCTACTCTCTCTCTCTCTCTCTCTCTCTCTCTCGCTCTCTCTCTCTCTCTCTCATCTCTCTCTCTCTCTCTCTCTCTCTCTCTCTCCTCTCTCTCTTCTCTCTCTCTCTCTCTCTCTCTCTCTATCTCTCTCTCTCTCTTCTCGTTCTCTCTCTCTCTCTCTCGCTCTCTCTATCTCTCTTCTCTGCTCTCTCCTCTCTCTCCTCTCTCTCTCTCTCTCTCTCTACTCTCCTCTCGCTCTATCTCTCTGCTCTCTGTCTCTCTTTCTCTTCTCTCTCTCTCTCTTCTCTCTCTCTCTCTCTCTGATCTCTCTCTACTCTCTCTCTCTTCTCTCTCTCTCTCCCTCTGCTCTCTCTCTCTCTCTCTCTCTCTCTCTCTCTCTCTCTCTCTCTCTCTCTTCTCTCTCTCTCTCTCTCCTCTCTTCTCTACTCTGTGCACGGTCACGAAATCCTGTAGGTTAGTTTACTTGACAAGACGCGGAGGAGGAGGAGGAGGATTTTACATAGGATTACATAGGAATTAACAGACATAGGAGACCGATGGTCCATAGCGGAGGGTATCTGCTGAATACATACTACAACTATCAATAATTGTAAGAAAGCAGTTGGAAAATGATACCATGTCCTAAAGAGGATAGGAACATGGAAGTTCATAGTGCGAATGATAGGGATAGGAAAAATACTAACTACAACTACCACTACAACTACAATAATCCGATACGGGGGCTAGATACGAATTCGCACTATAAATACCCATTTATTTTTACAGTGCGCGTAAAAGTTTTTTTTTGAATGAGTTTTTTGTGTTGGCTCCGAAAAACATTTGCTGGTAACTTTTTTCCATCGTTTCAACGACTCTAACATTGAAATAATTTTTACGGAGATGGGTGATGCAACTTTTGCCCGTTTAGTTTTAAACCATTATTTCTTGTTGTCACTTGATTTTGAAAGCTCGAATGGGTTTTCTCTTGATTAATGACTTTTAAAAAACCTTTTTAGGGATCAAAAGGAAAGGAGGAAAGAAAGGAAAAAAAAGGGAAGAAAAGGAAGGGGAAGAGGAAATTTTGGGGGAAAAAGGAAAGTTAAGAAAAGGGGAAAAGGAAGGATAAAAGGGGGAAAAGGAAAGGTAAAGGAGGGGAGAAAGAGAAAAAGAAAAAAAGGAGAAAGGAAAAAGGAGAAAGAGAAAGAAAAAGGAAAACGAGAAGGAGGAAGGGGAAAGAAAAAAAGAAAAAGAACAAAAAAGGGAAAGAAAAGGAGAAAGAGAAAGGGAAAAAAAAGAAAAGGAAAGAGGAAAAAGAAAAAAGGGGAAAGAAAAAGGGGGAAAAGGGGAAAAAAGAGAGAAAAGAAAGGAAGGAAAGAAGAAAGAAAAAAGAAGGGGGGAAAAGGGGAAAGAAAAAGGGGAAAAAAGGGAAAAGGGGGAAAAAAAGGGGGAAGAAAGAAAAAAAAAAAAGGGAAAAAAGGAGGGGGGGAAGGGGGAAAAAAAAAAGGGGGAAAAAAAAAAGGGGGGAAAGGAGGAGGAGGAGGAGGAGGAGGAGGAGGAGGAGGAGGAGGAGGAGGAGGAGGAGGAGGAGGAGATAAAAACAGGCACAGAATAATAAGGTGATCATGACAACAATGGTGATGAGGATGTTGCAGAGAAAGAGAAAGAAGGAAAATAAATAGGATTTTGATAAAATGAGGAGGAAAAGGGGAGGAACAATGATTATTTTTATTCAAACTAATTATAATTATAAAAATAACTAAAAATATTAATGATGATACAAATAAGTTTCTAACCACCCTCTGGTTCTTAATAGGCTGTTTACATGTACTACAACAATTTCTTTCTGTCAAATTTTTATTTGCACTGCACGCACGCACGATTTCATTAATTGAGCCGCACACGCGAAACAAACTTCTAGTCAGGTAGGTAAGTCTTTGTGAAGAATAGAACAGGTAGATTTTTTGTATTACATATTCCTCCCTTGCTAACAAATCAATGCGCCATTCCTCTCTTGCTAACGAATCAAACTGCCATGGCGTGAAGAAAGATAATGAACAGTCTCCATCAAACAGTGCATGAACAATTATCACGCAAGAACAATTATACGGCAAACTGAAAAGATAAAACAAATCCAAATCCATTTCTTCATGAGAGTTTGTAGCGTCACACAAGTTAATGCATCACAAAGGATGCATAAAAATGTACACCTGTGATAAATGGAGGAGAAAGTCTGGCATAAAAATATACCCCAAGCGGGGGCAACAGTTTTGGGGAGATGATAAATGCCGGGCGGGCCGAGTGACAGGTGCCTCCATCTTTCCCCTTTTGGGGGACCACTTCGAGAATTTGTAATGGAGAAATTATGAGGGAAAGCTGCAGGACACTGGGTGGCAGGTGGTCTTTACTTTTAAAAATCATACCCCTCTCCTCCTCCCCTTCCTCCCCCTCCTCCTCCCCCTTTTCCCTTTTCCTCTTCCTCTTCCTCCTCCCCCCAAAAATTGCGAATGCTAGTTACTCAGTCTTTAATCTTTTTTAAGACTTCTGTTACTTTTTTTGTGTTTTTCTTGTGTCAAAATGTTCGTTCCTCGCACTCGTCCTCGAATGTCCTCGCCCTTTGCTGAACCCAAGTCTCTTTTGCTAGGTTTTTCTTTTTCCTCCATCTTAGGGAAAGTATTTTTTTTTAAATTTAGTCGTGTTTTTTGAGCTATTTATGGGCATCTTTTTTAAATTTTTGCCCGTGTAAATGTCTGTGTTTTATGAGAGAGAGAGAGAGAGAGAGAGGGGAGAGAGAGAGAGAAGAGAGAGAGAGGAGAAGGAGAGAGAGGAGAGAGGGAAGAGAGAGAGGGGGAGGAGAAAAGGAGGGAGAGAGAGAGAGAGAAAAAAAAAAAACCCCCCTGGTTTTTGGGTTTTGTGAAGAGTTTATGTGAAGGCGTCATTTTCATTGATATAGGTTATTTTATATTTTTAATAGTAGTAGTAGTATTTGGATAAAGAAAAACTCAAAAAGGCAGTATAGCGTCGTACCCCTTCATGTAATAGTTTCACGACAGGTTGTCATAAATTAAAAAGGGAAATGTTCCCAGGACTTTGTAAACAATTCGTTGTACTCAGTAGTAAATAGACCATTAAATCTTTTCAGGCAGGAAATGTGGGGGTTTGCGGGGGTAGAAAATTTTGTAATACATAGAACTGCTCGTAAAAAGGTTGCAGTTTAGTTTATCGGTATAGACTCTGCTCCTTTAATCTTTTATACAGCTCAGTGACCTATAAAGTAGTTTTACTATTTCTTGTGTCACAAAAAGGGAATGTCTGACGTGTTTGATATATTTAAAGGAGTGGCCCCAAAATTTATTGTTATTAAAATCAAGTGGAGAAAGTTCATTAAGCCTTTTTGCCAGTAACCCCATGTGTGATTTTTATTTAACAAAATATTGTAGATGCGATTGCTTACATTTTGGGTTGGGTCTCTCCCCTTAATATGTGCG
>JACEEZ010001104.1:40000-42500 GCA_016584305.1 Chionoecetes opilio | reverse complement strand
GGTGTGTGTGTGTTTCCTCGCTCCTGCTAACGAGGTTTTACTTTGCCTGGCGCGTAGACGTAGACTAATATATCTTATCCTAAGCAGCTAAGCAGGCTCATTTTCTGGCCTAATCAACGGTATAAAAACTCACTGACATCTGGCCATGTGTATAAATAAAGTAATTACAAGGCTGCTCTTTAAATTATTTAAGGCACAGAATGTCCCTCATAACCTGCATGTACATAACAGCCGCAGCAATGAAACATTTGAAACATTTGAAACATTTTATTATGCCTTAACAGTACATCTTATATATTATCTATACAATAATTTGTAGCATTAAGGCAGCCCATAGGAAGCAAGCTTTTCGGGCAATAATTGATCAATTATGGTATAAATTGAATCTAGTATGTAACATAAATATAACATTAAACAAGTACGAGAACACTCCCAACCCCTCCATCATTGTGACTGTCAACAACAGGTTGTTGGCACAACTCACGAAACAACAAATAACTGACATAGCATCACAAAATTTTAATCATTTGTGACGTGTAGTTAGTATTTATTCAGCATGTATTTTTTAAGATGTTTCTTAAAAGAATATAGTGAAGGAAGAACTTTTACGTCATCTGGAAGAGCATTCCATGTTTTAGGGCCAAGATAAGAGAGTGAATGTTGGAACATTGTTAGGCTATGTATTGGAATACGGATGTTATGTTGGGTGCGTGTAGGATAATTGTGATGTGGTTGTTGCAGTAATGCATTATTTTCACTGTTAATAGTTTTAAACATATAGATTGCAATTTCTAATTTGTTGATATCAAAAAGTTTTAATGTGTGTAATTGTTTAAAAAGGGGTTGTGTATGTGCGTAGAAGTCACTGTCAGTAATAATCCTAATTAGTCGTTTCTGCATTCTTAATAGAGGCAGTAAATGCGTGGGGTAAGTGGTGCACCAGATTGGTGTACAGTAATGGAAATGTGGTAAGACATGGGCATCGTAAAGCGTTTTCATTATATAGTCGGGTACAAAATCTTTTACTCTGTATAGAAGGGATATAGTTTGATAATTTCAGTATGAGGTTTGTTATATGAGGTTTGAATGTCATTTTATCATCCAGTGTTACACCCAAGAGTGTGTGTGTCTCAGTTCTTTTAATGATGGAGTTGTTATATATTAATGGTGGAAGCAAGTTTAGTGGCCTATTGGTAAATAACATGTAGAAAGTTTTACTTAAATTTATCATCAATCTGTTACTTAGACACCATTTTTTAAGAATTTGGAGCTCAGAATTGGCAGTGTGTATCATGTTGACTGGATTTGTATCTGTAATGTAGAGGGTTGAGTCGTCAGCGAAGAGTATGGTTTTAAGGTTGTTAAAGATAAGGGAAATATCATTTATATAGATAAGGAATAAAATAGGACCTAACACGCTTCCCTGGGGAACCCCATATCGAACGGTTAGTGATGGTGATATACTATCGAGTAGTTTTGTTGACTGTGTTCTATTGAATAAGTAATCTCTAAACCAATCATTACAGTTCCTCGTATCCCATAATGTTGTAATTTTCGAAGTAGTATATCATGTCTTACTGTGTCAAATGCTTTAGTGAAATCAATGTAGATGCTTAAAAGAGAATGCTGTGAATCCAAGCTAGTGTATATTTCCTCGGTGAAAGTTTTTAGAGCTGTAAAAGTGTTCCTGCCTGTACGAAAACCAAACTGTCTGGGATCAATAATATTTTTAGACTCAAGAAAATTTAGTAGGGATTTTTTCATTAATTTTTCAAAAATTTTAGAGAAAATACTTAACAGTGATATGGGTCTATAATTGCTTAAGACATCTTTAGGACCTTTTTTGTGGATAGGTATAACAGTGGCATGCTTAAGGCACTGTGGAAATTCACCTCTGTTAATAGATTGATTGAATAAGATCGATAATGGTATTGCTAATTGGTTTCTGTTTTCTTTGATAATAGATGTTGAGAATTCATAAGTGTTACTTTTTTTGTTTTTTAGGGAATTAATGACTCTTATAACATCTTGTGGATGGACTGGAAGAACTACCATGGAATTAGGATAGTCACCTCTAAGGAAGTTAAGTGGATCAGTAGTAGATTGTGGAAAACCGCGGTCTAACTCAGGGGCAATATTTGTGTAAAATTCATTAAACGCTGTAGCAATATCTAGAGAAGTATTTAGTTTATTATTATTGTATGTGACGTTATCTATCTTAATAGATTTACGGTTGTTATGGTAAGTTGGTTGATAATGTTCCACATTTTTTTAGTATCATTCTTAAAGTTACAAATATCTTAGTGTAATAAGATTGTTTGGCCTGTCTAATAGTTTGGTTAAGTGTGTTACGATAGTGTTTGTAATAATCTTCGGTAACAGCACCTACTTTATAGTCCTTG
This sequence comes from Chionoecetes opilio, assembly GCA_016584305.1. Taxonomy (NCBI): domain Eukaryota; kingdom Metazoa; phylum Arthropoda; class Malacostraca; order Decapoda; family Majidae; genus Chionoecetes; species Chionoecetes opilio. Next base: position 40,098 of record JACEEZ010001104.1, on the reverse strand, counting down.
TATAGATTGTTTTTAGTTTTTATGGAGTTGATAACTGCTTGAGTGATCCACGGGTTGTTTTAAACGTTTCTCACTTACAAATTTTGTTTTAAGAGGAA
>JACEEZ010001104.1:20000-25000 GCA_016584305.1 Chionoecetes opilio | reverse complement strand
TTATTATTATATACCCGTGCTCAACTTATTTATCCCTGTAAATATTTGTTACGCCCTTTTCACAAAAAACTATTCTTCTTTGAGGAAGTAATATATAACAAGTATTATTGCACATTGAAAGATGTACAATTCTTATTAACAAGAATTTCACGAATGTATGAAAATACAAATTTTCAACATTTTGGGCTGCAAAATATTCCAGAATCAGAACAGAATATAAAAAGAGAAAGCAGGAGATGGGAAAGTGGGGACAGGGAGAAGAATAAATGGGTGAGAGAAAATAGACTAGTATGAGAAAAAGACTCCGGGGCTTAACCCAGGTGCTGTGTGTGTTTTTGTATGTTGTTGTGGGTCGGTCTGGACACGTTTTCTCAACTCGCACGAGCAACCAGAAACCACTCTGGGACGGCTTGGCAGGGCATGGGCCTCGAAAGATGGAACCCCGGACACACCCAAGACAACCCCGCGCCCACATCCGCCGCCCACCGCAGGGTTCTTCAGTTTTTGTTTGATCTTCTTGTTCTTTCTTTCTTCAGGCTTGACTTGTATTCTTCTTTCTTCTTCTCTTCTTTCTTATTATCTTGTTTGTTTTTTGTTACTTGTCTTGATTTTGGGTTATAGTTTTTACTTGTTCTGTCACTACCATGCACGCGCGCACACCCCCAAGCGCCACGGCACCCCGCACGGGTGGCTGGCGTCATTCTCAACCCCATCCCCCGATTCCAACACATACCACAAGGAGGAAAGAATGTGTGAAAAAAATTAGTGAAAGAAGTCTGAGATTAAAAGTATTTTTTTATTTTTGTTTTATTTTTACCAAAGAGTGGACAGGGGGAGAAGGACTCCGTATAGCGGAGGGACCTACAGTTTTTCGTGGGATCCGAACCACGGATAGTGAGGGGAAGGCGAGCGGAACGGAGTGGATTGTAGAGTATAAAGTTTTGCAGCAGCGTAAAAAGGGTAAGATTACCTCCGTATAGCAGAGGGGTCATTGGATTTAATGTGGCCTCGTCCGAACCACGGTAGGATAGTAGCAGTGAGTTAGAGGAGGGGGAGGGGGGGGGAGTGGAACGGAGTGGATTGTAGGAGTAAAAGTTTTGCAGCAGCATAAAAGGGGGGAAAGAATACCTCCGTATAGCAAAGGGGTCATTTGATTTAATGTGGCCTCGTCCGAACCACGGAAGGATAGTGAGAGTAGCTGAGAAGGACAACGAAGAGACTTACGACCGAATTGCATCCCCACCGACCGACAAATTTACAACCCGACGGACGATCCGAAAGACATCCAAATAAAGACAACCCAAATAAACCAAAAATCTGTCTTGATTTGGTTTTATCCATTTTACAATGAAACTATTGACCCTAGACGAATATCAACATGAATAAATTATATCCAGCTTAACGAGATCTACCCTAGGCATCTATTCGTTCTTTCTTAGCAAATCAAGTTATTGAGATATAATACGTTTTTTTTACCTATACAAAACTTTGATTTATTGGATTATTTATCGATGAAATTTGAATCTATTTATACCAGAGGAACCACAGTCGCAGGCTGAATCGTTTATACTATATACCGTTTTCGCCTAGCTGCTATGGTTCTTGAGATATTCATGAAAATGTGTTTTTCACGACATTTTCCAAGGATTTATATTTGCCTTCAGAATTTGGCCAATTTAATTTTTGGGCCCAGATTTTGATGACACTTGGTTCCTATTAGCTTTCGTACGTGCTGATTACGAATATGGACTTAGTGTTTCGATATATTGTTTTGAAATTTCTTTTTGAGCCGTTCTCAGCTTATTTATCCCCGTAAACATAATTATCTTTTACGCCTTTTGCGCCCGTTTGCTACTATTATCTTAACAATATATGTAAATACACAACAAATAAACATATAAGAACCCAGGCTATAATTACGTAGGACAGAGTAGGCTAAAAGCAAGTTTCTTCCACCATACGGTGTTTGCTGCGCGCGCGTTTTCTTTGGGTCTGCCTTAAAACGCCAGAATTTCCCACACTTGAATCGGAGTGCGCCAGCGGAGTACAGTTCGTGAATATGCCGCCCGGCATCCATCAACCTCCTGGAAGGGAAAAAAACATTAATATCTGTTCATGATATTCAGAGTGGACGTACGTGTAGCGAACGAACGTCAGAAAGAAATATATATAATTTATTTAAATGTTCGCTCCTCATCCTAAAAGATACGAGGCTGTGATGCTGCTACGAGACGGAGGAATGAAAGTGTTCCACCCAGGGTGCTGGTGCAAGGCTATTCATTGATCTTAGATTTTTGCGGGTTTGAAAATGTTTTAAGCAATAGCTGGAAGGTCAACGTGTCAACAGTCCTTGTGTTTATCTCGTGCACGCAGAGAGATCAGTGATGCGGCGGCAGCCTTATCCGCAACGTGGAAAACATAATACGTAAAGAAGTAATAGTGATAGAAGTATTTACTGTAATAATGATAATGAGAACTACATCAGCTAATAACAATGATGATAATGGTGGTAATGGTGATTATGATAATTACTAGTAGTAGTTGTAGGGTTGAATGTAGTAGTTGCAGGGGTTGTCTGTTCATACATAACATTCCTTGTACCGATTTTTTTTTATCATTTATGTGTCCACTCGCGTAATTTTTATAAATTAATGACAACTATTTTTTTTCACATTATTTATGCTGATTATTATTTCATCATTATTATTACTATTATTATATATTAATAGTTGTATCATCGTTATTGTCATTATCATTATTATCATTATCATTATCATTACCAAGATTTCGGAAATATTTTTTTTCCTCGGTATATTTCTCCCAAAGCAAAAACAAATCAAAACATACATGATATACACCGCACCGGACACCGTCTGCATCGTATGATTAATTTATGGAATAACTCTCGCATGTTGACGTATCAGCTGCCGGCTATCTCGTCTATTCATGAACCTCAGCACGCCAGCACACCTGTAAACATATTAAAAAGTATTCAATAGGAGGAAAGAACTTTCATGAGACTAGCAAGCCATGAAAAGACACACTCACCCAGTAGCAACGCCCCCACCCACACACACACACACACACACATTCAATCCAATTTTTGTCGTCGTGTAAGTAGCGGAAAGTGGAAGGAAATTTCACCACATCAAGAATCCTTAGAATACTTGCACTATTTTTATGGAAAATATGGGTGATGCTGAGAAACCAAAAATTGTCCTGAAGACATGGAATACATAGGAAGAAAGGATACCAAGAAGCCTTTTGATCTATAACGAGGGTATCTGCTGAACTACATAATATTAACTAGCAAACAACTAACATATAAGATAACAGTTGGAAAAGGATATCATGCCCCTTAAGAGGATAGGAACATGGAAATTTCATGTTGAAGTATGAGAGGAAAAACAAGTTAACTGAAACTACCACTAACATTAACCAATCCGGGGTGGTGCTAATAATATAACTCGCGGAGGCAATATCAAAACCCATTTACTTTAAATTTCGCGTCGTCTGTTTTTAAATGTACAGTTATTGTGTAGGTTTCGACAGTATTAACTGGTAATTTGTTCCACCGATTAACAATTCTGACATTGAAATAGTTCTTTCGGAGATATGTCATGAAACGCTGTCCATTAAGTTTTAAACCATTGTTTCTTGTTGTCACTTGAGAAGAAAGCTCGAATAAGCTCTCATGATTGATGATATTGAAACCTTTAAGGATCTTACAAGTTTCCATCAAATCCTCACGGATTCTATGATTATAATTATTTAAGGAAAACATATTTTGTTTTTGCAACCTCTCATTATATGATGAGTTTCGCAGAGATAGAATCAGTTTGGTTGCTCTTTGAACTGATTCATATTTTGCTTCATCTTTTACAGAAATACCACAATAGAAAGGCATATTATAGGTGCGGTCCAAACAAAGACGTGTATAATCGATTCATTACTTCCGGAGTTTTGTGTTCAAAGTTGCGTTTAATGGAACCCAAGATCATATTAGCTTTTTAACTAGCAGAAAAGCAATGCTTAATAGTCTTAAGATCATTACTGATGTGATAATGACACCTAAATCCTTTTCCTGCAGTACTTTAGTTAACGACTATTCTGATTGTGAACTCATACAACGTGATCTAGATAAAATATCGGATTGGAGATATAAATGAATGTTAGAATTTAATTCCGATAAATGTAAAGTAATGCATATAGGAAACGAAAACCTCAAATATAACTATCAGATGCAGATTGGTTGATTGATTTCATGCCAAAAAAGGGGGAAATGGCAGTGTAGCCAGTGTCAACTCGCCCTGATTATGATGATGATGCTGCGCCCTCCCATTATCCTCCCTGCGTCCCCACCCTTCCATCGCCATGTATCTTGAGTGTAATGATGATTAATACTACTAAAACTGTGAACAAAAATTATACCACATTGTTAGTATGCATTGTTACACTGAGAGACAAGGAGAGGTATGTCAGAAGTCTCGCTGAGGATGTCGAGGGTCATTTGAACGCTAATGACCTCCGACCTGCCTACCGAGCCCTGAAGAAGCTCCGTTCCAAGTCTCCTTCTCGGGCGAGTGCTATTCGAACAGCAGATGGGCGCCTCGTGTCGGACATGGATGGGCAGATGGCTCGTTGGGCTGAGTACTTTGGGCAGTTGTTCACGGTGGACCCTCCAACTGAGCAGCTTCAAACCACTGGGTTACAGGCAGTGGATGCCGATCCTCCCATTGACGAAACCGCACCCTCTCTTGACGAAGTCAGAGAGGCTGTAGCAAAGTTGAGGGGTGGGTGGAAAGGCAGCTGGTGTTTGTAATATCGGTGCGGAGCTCCTCAAAGCTGGGGGTGCGGCCATGATCCGCGGGTTGCATGCTGTCCTGACTGCCGTGTGGCAATCAGGTACCATTCCTCCTGACTGGAAACGGGGGCTGGTCGTCCCTATCTGGAAAGGGAAAGGGAACCGTCAGGACTGCAACAATTACCGCGGTATTACA
>JACEEZ010001104.1:5000-15000 GCA_016584305.1 Chionoecetes opilio | reverse complement strand
GAGAGAGAGAGAGAGAGAGGAGAGAGAGGGGAGAGAGGAGAGAGAGAGAGAAGAGAGAGAGAGGAGGAGAGAGAGAGAGAGAGGAGAGAGAGAGAGAGGGGAGAGAGAAAAGAAAGAGGAAGAGAGGAGAGAGAGAGAGAGAGAGAGAGAGAGAGAGAGAGAGTCTGTGTTTGTGTGTTTAAAGCATTATTTGTACAGATGAGTCTGGAATCCGACTCTGGATAGTATATAAGTTATGTGGGTTTTTTCCATGAAGTATCCTATTCTCGTATTTATTTTCATTCTATTTTCCATGTAAAACCGTTTACGCTGTCTCGTATTTTAAGCGGGAATGCCGAGTATTTATCAGTGCCCCCAGACTCCTCCATTAAGCAAGTCCGGCGACAAGCTTTGCTCCCCCCGAGTCACACATTTCCCTGTGGCGCTGAACTCCAATTGCTCAGACTTGATTATAAACAACCCAGACAATTTCCCTTTATGGCTAATACATCAAATTTCCTTTTGAGCCCCTGGTGTTTTCCGTAGATTACCCTTAGGCCCCCCCCCCCCCCCTGCCTTGAGAAATGGTGTCGAACGCTGACACGGAAAGAGGAAAGAAATTTGCTGAGGGTTTTGGGGAAATAGCTCGGCCGCCGCGCCTTCCTTTTGGTCGCCATAGACGCCCAACAAACCTCGGCGTCATCGGTTTGGTATTTTGTTCTTGGTTCATTCACTGACAGCCTCACATGACTGATGCAGACGATGGACACTAAAACTTAAGATTCTGTACGATGTAGTTTACTGGGTGTAATTCAATTTAGTCTTATCTTACCGCAGGTACTCGATCCATGCGAGACTATTTCTTGCCGCTCCGGTACACCTGAGTGACAGGCAGGTTCTGGAGAGGAATGTCACCCAGAGGCGCCGTGGTGTGTTGGTGACGAGCGATATACAGTTATTGGCGGCAAGAAAGTCGCCGTTTTTTTGGGGGTTATGGGAACCTACAGGGAACTGCATGCTGGGGAGTCACTTTTCTTGTTTGGTCTTGCGGCGAGCTTAGTGCTGGGCGTTAAGTTATATCCCAGCCACAAGATTGGCTGGGCGTCCCGGCTAACAGGTGGCAGCAACACCACCCAAGATGCAGCTCTCCTCGCCCTTGGGAGCACCAGCTACGGACCGTCATCAGGCTGCCATCCATCTCAATAACCACACTAATCATAGTCGTATAGGCAGCCTCAAAACTCCCCGTAATCCTTTCCCTATTAATCTTGGCTCTAATTTCGTAATAGCTCAACCAGGTAGTGCCTCCGCGCGCGATGATATGATGACGCGATTAGCGAGATTGATCAGGACAGAGGTTGTTCCCCTGCAGAGGGGCAGGACCGCGTCGGGCTGCGTCTTGTCATTACGGTGATGGACGGGCTCCACGGTGGGAGTCTGAGATGCCTTGTGATGCTGCCTTGCCATCGTGCACGCAGCAGTGATGGAAATGTTAATGGATGAAGCCTTAAATGAGTGTAATACCCGTGTTTATCTGCTACCAAGCCTGACCACACCAGCTGCTGACACGAAACACACACCTCTCGCCTCCCCGATGAGGCTGGGAGAGAGATGCATCGATACAACTACTGATGACAAGTGACGCCCAGCGGCTGAGTGGGTGCAACGAGGGTGTAAATTTAAGCCTCAGGTAAACTTTGATAAACCGAAGTCATTCAACACCATGGAAGGAGGAAGCAACATTTTTACGTATCATTATAACGAAATGGTTTACAATTTTTCTACTTTTGTGTATTTTGTCATCTTTTCTAACGTTTGATCCATCACTTACGGGCGTTTCCCTTTTTGCTGTTGGGCTGTAGGGGGGCACCATCTCATGGCATTGCTTCATCTATCACGTGTCAGTGACGAGCCGTTGACCCGAAGTGGTGTTTGTGGGGTGGTTATTACGAGTGCATTCCCCCTGAGACATTTCAGGACTGCCCTCACGGAGCACTTAACCGGTCCCCCGGCCTGGATCTTCCTTCGGCCTACTCCTTTTTCCATTCTTTTTTTTTATAATGATAAGGGTTATTATTAAATTGGATTAGATTATAATTATAGCTTGTTATAATTATACTATTACTATTACTACTATTAATACGTTACTCTACCACTACTATGTAATGGTTTTTTTGTTACTCATTGATTGCATCAGTGTGGTGTGCCCGGTGTTAGGGGGGGTGTGGTGGAGGGATGGGAGATAAGGTGATGGAATGGGCTCAGGAAGCATCGCCTCCCTGTTGGTGGTTGATTCCCTTTTGGGGGAAGGTGGCTTTTTGTGCGCCTTGGGAATAGAAAAGGACCGCGGAATGAGTGATTCTATGCTGTTCTTCTTAAGGAATGTAGTATTGTATATTGTAGTATTGTATATTGTAATAGCACATGGATATTTACTGGGTGTGTGGGGTGGGTGGGGGTGAGTGGGGGGAGTGGGGGGGGGTGTACTTATTACGAGTGCATTCCCCGCATTCATTTCACTGCTATCTCGAGTGATTAAGAGTCCTAGGCATCTCCCTCATCACACGCCTCGCAAAACTTCAGTCATTATGGCAAATTAAGACATGATCTGCAGCATGGATTTGGTTCACTGCAGCCGCCTCGTGTCTCCTCCTCATCAGCGTCAGGCAAAACGTCAGGCAGCTTTCAGGCATACAGGTGCGGCCCTTGACAGTTTTATAAGATCTGAGGCACCGACAATCCAACCACTAGACGCCCATCATTAACCGCCCACAGACTTACAGGTTTATACAATGGCATCCGTATTGTAATAGCGAGATATTGGTATTATTATGTACACTAACTATCATCTTTGTGGAAAATGCCTTTCTCTTATCTTACGTAGTAGGCAGCTAAATATTGATCGATACATGAAAACATATGTAAAAAGATTTAGTTAGACTAACAAACAGGGGTAAATATCTAAGAACAGAAACAAAGATAGAGATATCCACACATCATCGTGTATCAGTCTTAAATTCACAGTTAAACATAAACCTTACAGTTTGTTTTTATATTCATATATATTATTATATTTAACATATACAGTTTTCACCAAACAAAATCATAAACGAAATTTTCTAGATAATGTACGTAACTTAGTGACCAAGAAACTTATGTTAAAACTTTTTTTTCTTCAATATTCAACCACGTGGCAAGGTAAGGAGGGAAGAGGGTAGACCGGCAGGAGTGCTAATCAATCAAGTTCTAAGTTACCAGTAAAATAAACTACTTAAAGAAACAATGGCCAACGCTCTGCCAAAATAAGACACAATCAATTTCAATGGATGTTTTAGCGTTACGCTTTGATGACCACCTTGCCCTCGGTGACGTGTGAGATTCACACATTGATGTTTGGCCGCTCCTTTTGTTGAGGTGTTAATGCTCACACGCAGGATTTGTTGTCTTCGCTGACGATCAGGTTAAACGAATTCCGATCCAGAATCGAATTGTAAAGTCAACAAAGTCAATGTAATGTAATGTAAAGTAATCAACAAAGCTCCCGCGCGTACAGCAGTGCCCCCAATACTGGTGCCGAGGTATAGGCTCCTCCTGCCCTTTCCCTTTCTCACCTGAGCCCCAACCCGCTACTCTCCCCTCACTACTGCAGGTTACCTTTATTATAGTCTATTTTACAGCCGAGGGAGGCACAGGAACCAATCCTTCTGGTCGTCATCCCAACATTTAAGTGGGTCACTTTCTCGGCCTGAATCCCATGAGTGATCTTGCCGACGCGGATCTGTCTTTTGGCTGCCAGTTCTCACAGTCTTAGTAGCCGCCTGGTGACTGTTGTCTGGCAGGACCATGAAGGGGTCTGGCTGTGGTGGGAGGGGGGGAGGGGGCGGGGAAAGTCTGTGTTGCACAAGGACGTGTGATGATGTACTCGGACGTAAAGATCTTCACGGCGTCCTTTGCGAAGTACCTTTTACCTGTTTTTTTTCCTCCCTCAAAATCTCGCTGTCTCACTTCCATTTATAATTCTTGAAACAAACTAAGTAGCTTTCATTCTTGGCGAGACTTAGCGCTACATCACTGTCTTCAATTGTGTGTTCTCTTCAGTTTTTTATTTCCATTCGCTGGCGTGAGTGCAGAGAAATAGATGAAGAGAAAATGAAACATTGTCGCGTGTGTAGATAGTAAGGAATACTTAGGAATGGTTCATAGTTATTTTTTTCTACAGCTTTCTCTCTTCAAAAATATATTTGTTACAATTTATTATTCTATTTAACTGCTTCCTTAACATGATGAACACTGACCACCAAAATGATACACGGATTATCTTAAAAGTGAACCTGAATTCGATTATGATATATTCGTGCGTGTCATTCTCAGACTGTAAACACGAAACGGAGAAAAGTATTAAGTCATCTTCTATTAAGGTTTCGACTCCTGCTGATACTTAAAAAAAACCCAATTTTGGGGAAACCCAAAAAAAGGGGCCCCCCCCCCCCCAAAAGGTGGGGGCCCCCCCTTTTTTTTCCCCCCCCCCCTTTCCCCCCCCCCCCCCCCCCCGGGGGGGGTTAATTTTTTTTTTTGGGGGGGGGGGGGGGGAAAATTTTTTTTGGGGGGGTTTTCCCCCAAAAATTTTTTTTTTTTAAAAAAAAGGGGGGGCCCCCCCCCTTTTTTGGGGTTTTCCTTTTTTAAAAATTTTCCCCCCGGGGTTTTTTTGGGGGGGGGGCCTCCTGTTTTGGGGGGGGGGGGGGTTTTTTTTTCCCGGGGGGGGAAAAAAAAAAAAAAAACCCCCTTTTTTTTAATTTTAAAAATTTTTTTTTTTTTTTTTCCCCCCCCCCTTTTTTTTTAAAAAAAATTTTTTTAAAAATTTTTTTTTTTTTTGGGCAAAAAACCCCAAAAAAACCCCTTTTTTTTAAAAAAATTTTTTTTTTTTTCTTTTTAAAAAGAAAAAAAAAAAAAAATTTTTTTAATTTTTTTGGGGTTTTTTAATTTTAAATTTTTAAAAAATTTTTTTTTTTTAAAATTTGTTTTTTTTAAAAAAAAATTCCCCAAAAAAATTTTCCCCAAAATTTTGGGGGAAAAAAGGGGCCCCCCAAAAAAATTTTGAAAAACCCCAAAAAAAAAAAAAAGGGGGGGGTTTTTCCCCGGGGTTTTAAAACCCCCCCCCCCAAAAAAAAGGGGTTTTTTAAAATTTTGGGGGGGGGGGGAAAAAAAAGGGGAAAAAAGGGGGGGGGAAAACCCCCCCCCTTTTTTTTTTTTTTTCCCCCCCGGGGGGGGTTTTTTTAAAAAAAAAAAAATTTTTTTGGGGGGTTTTGGGGGGGGCCCCCCTTTTTTTTGGGGGGCCCCCCCCCCCGGGGGGGGGGGGGGGGAAAATTCCCCCCAAAAAAAAAAAAAAAAAAAAACCCCCCCAAAAAAAAAAAAAAACCCCCCCCCCCAAAAACCCCCCCCCCCCCCAAAAAAAAAAAAAAACCCCCCCAAAAAAAAAAACCCCCCCAAAAAACCCCCCCCCCCCCCAAAAAAAAAACCCCCAAAAACCCCCCCCCAAAAAACCCCAAAAACCCCCCCCCCCCCCCCCCCAAAAACCAAAACCCCCAAAAACCCCCCAAAAAAACCCCCAAAAAAAAAAACCCCCCCCCCAAAAAAAAACCCCCCCCCCAAACCCCCAAAAACCCAAAACCCCCCAAAAAAAAAACCCAAAACCCCCCCCCCCCCCCCCCCCCCCCCCCACCCCCCCCCCCCCCCCCCAAAAAAAACCACCACCCACCCCCCCAAACCCCCACCCCCCCCCCCCAAAAAAAAAACACACCCCCAAACACACACACACACACACCCCCCCCCCCAAAAAAAAAACACACACAAAAACCCACACACACACCCCCAAAAAAACCCACACACCCCCCCCCCAAAAAACCCACAAAAAAACCCCCACACAAAAAAAAAAACACACACACACCCCCCCACACACACCCCCCCCCCAAAAACAAAACCAAAAAACCCAAAAAAAAAAATGAAAAAAATTTTTAAAATTCCCAAAAACCCCAAAAAAAAGGGGGAAAAAAAAATTTTTTCCCCCTTTTCCCAAAAAAAAGGGAAAAGGTTTACCCAATTTTTTTTTTTTCCCAAAACCCCCCGGGGGGGGGGGGGTTTTTTTTAAAAAAAAAAAAAAGGGGGTTTTTTTTTTTGGGGGGGGGGAAAAGGAAAAAAACCCAAAAAAAAAAAACTTGCAGCTCCATTGGATGGGTTTTTCAAAATTTTTTATTGCCACCCCACAAGGCTATAAAGGAATGTGTTTTTGTTTAGAGTCGAGTGCGTGTTTGAGAAAACGTCCCGCAATGGACCATCATTAAGAAGGGGGGGGAAAGGGAAAAAAGCACCCCCAAAATTCAAGGATTTATTAAAAGGGAAAAAAAAATCGGGTGGAGCTCCCTTCCCTGTTTCGTCCCTTTGAAGAAAATTTAAAACTTTCAAGGCCTTTTTCAGGAAAGTCGTCATCAGAAAAAAACTTAAATTTTTGATATTTCAATGTACGTAAAAATATTTTTGCTTTTGGGAAACCCGCCTTTTCAGCACTCCCGGCCCCGCCGTTTTGTTTTGGGGGTTTAAGGAGGAATCTAAAGACCCCCGTGAAAGCATCCCCCAGAAAAGGGTTTTCCCCAAAAGAGAGGAAAGTATAGATATAGGGAGGAAAAAAGAATAAAAGGTGAGGGATGCCAGTGAAGATAAAGGGGAAAATGGAGATGTATTTGTGGTATTAAAAAATTGTAGTAGTTTTTTGTTGTTGTCCCTTTTTTGGTCAGCAATTTTTTTGCCCCTAATTTCCAAAGATTGTCCAAGTGAAAGGGTACCGTGAAAATTGAAAAGATTAATTAAAAGTGGGGATTTCTAGTAACCTTTTCAGTAGTTAAATTTTTTAGTTATTTTATTTATCAGGCGGAATTATTTCCCCCGGGCAAAGGAAATAACAGGGGCCCCCGGGAACCCTTGGCCCTTTCACACTAAAAAAAAAAGGTACAACTTTTCAACCCTTTTAAAGGGGGCAAAATGAATGTCACAAAAAATTTTGGGGAAACCCTTTTAAAGGGGGCAAAGTTGCACCTTAACACCTAGGGTGGGAACTTTTTCACCTTTGGTATGGTTTAAAATTTTTTACCTTTTTAAAAGGGGGAAATATGCACCTTTTTTAGGGGGCAAATTTGAGCAAAATCTTTCCTTTTTGGGGTGCATTTTTTTCACCCTTAGGGTGCAAAAAAAATGCACCTTTTAAAGGGGTAACTGTGCACCCGATGGGTGCAAAATAGCACCCTTTAAAAGGTTTTCACCTCTAAAATGCCAGGTTTTTCAACCCCTGAGGGTGGGAAAATGGGTGTTTACACATTTTGAACCTTTTTAAAGGGGGCAAAATTTTCCCTTAACAAGGGGCTCTTTTTCACCCCTTTTGGTAGGGGGCAAAATTTTTTACCTTTTAAAAAGGGGCAAATATGACCTTTAAGGGGCAATTTTGAGCAAAATATCTTTCCCTTTAAGGGGGGATAATTTGCAACCCCTCAAGGGTGCAAAAGGGTGTTTAAGATTTTGCAAACCCTTTGGGTGCAAAAATTGGGACCTTGAAAGCCGGGTTTAAAACTCTGTGACAAGTAAAAATTTTGCCTTTCCGCGACCAGATTTCCAGTTCTTATGGGCCCCCAAGCTAAAAAACCCCAAGTGTGTTGCAGTGGCGTAGAAGAAAAAATTTAAAAAAGGGGGGGGGGGTTTTATATTTAAAATATATATTATATTATATATATAAAATATAATATATTAATATATAATTTTATATAAAACTAATAAAATATTTTAGTATATAAAAATTTTTTTATATATATAATATTAATTATATATATTTTTATGTATATTTAATATATATTGAATATAAAAATATAAAAAAATAAAAAAAAAAAAAAATTAAAAATTATATAAATAAAAAATATATAAATTTAAAAAATCTAAAATTTATAAAAAATTTTTTTTAAAAATTTTTAAAAATTTTTTTTAAAAACATTTTATAAAAAAAAATTTAATTTTTATAATTTTTATATTTTTAAAAAATAAAAAATATTAAAAAAAAATAAATTTTTTTATATAATTAAAAAAAAAAAAAAATAAATATATATATATATATGATAATTTTTTTCAATTAAAAAAAAATTAAAACAAAAAAAAAAGGTTTTTAAAAAAACCCCCCCCGGGGGGGCCCGGGAAAAAAGGGGTTGTTGGGCCCCGGGGTTGGGGGGGGGCCCGGGTTTCCCCCAGGAAAGGGGGAAAAAAGGGGTTGGGGGGGGGGGCCCAGAAAGGGGGGGGGGAAAAATTTTTTTTTTTTTTTGTTTTTTTTTAAAACCCAAATTTTTTTTTATTTTTTTTTTTTTTTATTTTTTTCTTTTTTTTTTTTTTTTTTAAAATTATAATTTATATTTTTATTTTAATTCTAATTTTTTTGGGGGAATTTAAATTTTAAAAAAAAAAAAATTTATTTTTTTTTTAAAATTATAAAATTATAAAATTTTTTTCGTTAAAATTTTAAGTTTTTTTTTTTAAAACCCCCTTTTTATTATAATTCCTTTTTTTTTTCTAAAAATTATTTATTTTTTATTTATATATTTTTTTTTTAAATATTTTTTTTTTTTTATAAAATTTTTTTAAAAAAATTTTTTTACTTTTAAAATTTTTTTATTTTAATTATTTTTTATAAAAATATTTTTTAATATATAAAATTTTTTATAAAAATAAATATTTTTAAAATTTTAAAAATAAAAATAAAATAAAATTCCCTTATTAAAATTAAAAATAATTAAATAAAAGATATATTTGATACATATTTTATATATATTAAAAATATAATTTTTATATATAATATAAAATATATATATAATATATAAAATTATACATTAAAAATAAATACAATAATATAATTTAAATTTTAAAAAAAAAAAATAAAAAAAAAACATGGGTAAAAAAAAAAAAAAACAACCTAACCCCCCCAATTTTAAATAAAAAAATTAAAAACAAAAAATATTTTTATAAAATAGATTTAATTTTAAATCTATTAATTTAGAAAATATTAATAAATAATAAAATTAAATCTAAAATAATTAATTTTATAATAAATATAATATAATAATAATAATAATAAAAAAATATTTAATATATTTTTTTTTTTTTCGCTTTATAAATATCAAGGGAAATTTGCAAGGTGCAACCTTTTAAGTTTCACCAAATTAATCAGTCCTTCTTTACCAAAGACTTTATCCCATTGGTCAAATCTACGACTTTCGAATTTGTCCTAAAGAAGGCGTGGGGTGAAAACATAACCTCTCAACTTCGTTGGCGGAGGAATAATGAAAATAATAATTATGATAATATAACAGAAAATATTTAATATATTCCTGGCCATCCGCCTTTTTAAAATATCAAGAAAGGTGCAATTTTGCACCTTTCTATTTTACCCTAAATACTTTAGAGGTCCCAAATTGCACCTTTCGCCGAAAAGCGGATTTTGAACCCTAAATGTCAAATTTGCACCTTTCTGCACATTTTTTTTAGTATGTAGGTGCGTGGAGTCATCCCGCGGAAAGGGTTTGTTTACGATCGTTCGAGGAGCGGGAGATTGGCTCGGGTGTCCTGGCGCCATAAATACCACTCTTAATACTCTCCAGTCACAGGGAATTTCCCCCTTTTACTCTACTATTAGGGCCCCGGAGGTGCCAATTTACGCATTTATTTCATTTGATTTGAGACGCACATCTGATTAAACATGTTGAGGCTTGTCGCTGAAAGGTGGTGAGGTGGTGGTGACTTAGAGGTGCTGTGGGGGTGAGGTGGTGACTTAGAGGTGCTGTGGTGGTGGTGATTAGGGGTGCTGTGGTGGTGGTGGTGACTTAGAGGTGCTGTGGTGGTGAGGTGGTGACTTAGAGGTGCTGTGGTGGGGGAGGTGGTGGTGACTTAGAGGTGCTGTGGTGGTGAGGTGGTGGTGACTTAGGGGTGCTGTGGTGGTGAG
>JACEEZ010001103.1:62500-112097 GCA_016584305.1 Chionoecetes opilio | reverse complement strand
GGAAAAAAGGGGAAAAGGGGGGGGGAAAAAAGGGAAGGAAGGGGAGGAAAAAAAAAAAAAGGGTTAAAATATCGGGCTTTACCATTTTTTTCCCCGGGAAATAAATTTTTATCACAAGAAAGAACATACGCCCTCAGTTTGTTTTCATTCCTGGTCAAAGTTATGTGTGCGAGTGGGACGGACTTTCACATTCACTCCCACATTCATTCTACTTGTGCTTCCCAGCTACACTCGTGGTAAAATGACGAGAGCCCATCAAGTCCTGAAGTATCCGCTACTCCGCAAGTCGTGTTGACTGTAAAGTTGAGAAGCCGTACAACTTTCTCGAATTAAAATACCCCTCTCACCGAACCAGACTGAGCCCGTTAAAAAAGATTCAGTGAAAGAAAGGTATCCCAATCAACCTCCTACCTGGGTAATAACGTGGTCGTCAACCTTGACTCAATACCTGCACTCTCGTTGCTAGGATCGTCCCAGAGGCGCTTCCCACTCATTCTACCTGTCATACAACTCATTCAGACAGCCTGAACTGTACTCATCTCTTTGACCAATCATGAAATCCGATCTTTTCTTGGCCAATACTTTACATTTAACACTTTTCGATTAGATAGATCTCTAGGAGGTTTCATCACGAGTAATATCAGAGTGACGATATACATACAACTACCCGAAACCGAGTAGGTATTATCTTTTCAAGTCAAAATGTTTCCTACTCAATTTTTTTTCTCCAATTTAACACTCTTTTGGATACCGAACTTCTTGATGGCCTTCAGCTCTTCAAAACGCTTCAGGAACTCCTCGCGGATCTTGGAAACTAAGAGTGTGCCCATCCTTGAGCCGGTGTCGCTGCATCCTCCACCTTCGTAGCTGTTAGGGCCGCCAACCTTGCTCTGGTTGATGTAGCTCACGGCGGCGGCGGCCAGGCGGTTCAGACGCCCCTTGATGCCCTGCACGGCAATGATGTACAGGTTCTTGGCGCCTGGGTTTTCAGAGCAGCTCATGACGGTGTCGGGTAGGCCGAGGGAGATCCAGAACTTCCATCCCGACGAGGCTCCACGTCCTCTCTTCGACATGGTGGTGGTGTCTGTCGAGCGTGTGGTGGTTGCGAGGCGGTTAGGCGCGGCGGCGGCGGCGGCTGCGGCGGGCGTGGTGGCGGTGAAGCGCGGCATGCTGCCGGGCGTGTCAACGCTGCGGCAGGCTGCGGCGGCTGTGGCGGCGACGGCTCGTTCGCTTCTTACAGCTCACTGCCACATGGTCATGGTTCATGTGTGTAGGGTGTTTGGTTTATAGAGGGAAAGATCTAATGAGCCTACTATAATGATCGACTACTGTATACAAATATTTACTGATGTTAGACTTTATCTAGTTATTTTCAGGTGAGATTCAGCTGTGCTGTTATTTACAGGAAATAAGATACCACCGCTTAGTCACCAGTGTGATGCGAGGATTTTCGTCTACTATAAACTAAGGTATTAATGAACAAATAAAATTCCACCGCTTATTAATTATTTAACTAGATTTAATCATTCATATGAATTTAGATATAATTGATAAGTTTACTTCTTCACTGAGAACCCATCCGTGTTACATCAATAAAAAGATGGATAATTTAAATTATAAGTAGCTGCCACCAGTTCAATATTTATACTTAAGGTCTAACTCTTAAACAGAATGTTAATGTTTAAAAATCAAGGTAGTTACGTGGATATGATGGTTTTCATATGAATATTATACCGAGTTAATACTGAATTACTTTCGAAGGTCTGTGGATAAGTATTTCCGCACACCGTGTATGTCACCTTGGGTTGAACAAAACTATCTAGATTCGGTCCTATTAATACAGTTTTATTATTGGTAAGCACACGTCTCAATGGGAGATTTCACTATGAACTAATGTAACGTTTTCCAAATACTAAAAGGAAATATCATTTGCAGATAACTGGGTTAAGACCAAGGAAGCTAGGGAGACAAGGAAGGCTTTGTGCAATAGGGCCAGGTGAGGCCAGATTTCCTGCCCTGTTTTCCATCTAGATGGCAGTCGCGTCGGCGGTGAGTGTCGTCTACAACGGAGCGCTGTCAGCGCACAGGTGGCGGTACATGTAAACAAACACTCATTGGCCAGACAACACCGTAGCAATGCCGCCTACAATTTCCCGAAATAAGTGTTGTGTTTGTGGCAGGAGGAGAGATGCACTTCACGGAACAAGACTTCATTTATTTCCCAAGGATTCTTTGAGGTTAGTAACCATGAGTGAATTGAATTTGTATCTAAAAATGACAATACTGATGTTGCCTCAGTCCCGGGATGATCAGCTGGCAAGTATATTTACTTCTACCATATTCACCATTCTACAGGGGGCTAGCAGGCCTGTAGATCAAATCTATTTGCACATTAGATATGATATTGATCGTGAGTTGAAGGTTATCGTTAGAGGTCCGATTTTCTCATGAACCATCGGTAAATATTCGGTAAACCGCACAGGTATACCGCGCTGACTAGCTACCCCGCCCGGATAGCTACCCTGCCACGACTACGCACGTGCAGCAGATAACGTCACACATATAAAATTTCAGATAAATTAAAAACACGTCAAAACTATTATGAAAAATTAAGTTTCGTCTTCGAAGACAGTGATGCCAAAAAACTAATATTTTGCACTTAATGACTAAACCTTTTAAAGAAACTAACCCTAACCTACGTATTTTTACCAAGGTATTAATGTGTTAATAATGTTTTGGTATATACAAGGAGAGTAGTTTTGGTTGAAAATTGCACTGAAATAATAATATTGATTTTTATGGTTAATCTGCATCTTCTCCATGACTATTCCAGTGCTATGCTTTTGTCATGTCATTATGCTTAAAACCAATATCATTGCAGACGGCTGCAGTGGGTGCAAAACCTCAACATTGCCTGTGTGAAACACACCCAGGTGGTGTGTGAGGATCACTTTGAGTCTCAGCACATAGGCATGAAGGGACACCTACTGAGCAATGCTATTTCAATGCCTTCAGGTATGTAATGCAGTTGTGGTTACTTAGTTTGTTATATGTCTCCTTTATCACCAAGAGGTATTTATGTTTCTTGATTAAAAGTTTTAATCAGTAGTTACCTGAATATTATGATAACATATTATAACATTACGACATCTTGATTTTAATGGTGTGTTAGTAATTACATTCCTTATTGATAAGAGTAATTTATGAATGCTTATATATGGATAAGATTTCTTTAACTTTTTATTCTAGATAATATGATTTGATTAAGATGTGATGTAATTCTCCCATTATTTGTAAACTGCATATTTTTCATAATCACATTTGTGCAACCTTCACATTCTAGTTTTCCACATCATTATGAAGTAGTACTGTACACAGTACAGGCATAAGTTTTTGCAAACTAATAACAAAATCATAATCATTCATAGTATCATATGTTCCTCCAAACATGACATTATTTTCATTTTACTGTAGGCCTAGATGCCGGTGAGGTGCAGACTTCTCCAGGAATTCTAGGTAAGATGTCATGATAGCTTGAAGCTGCTTGATCAGTAGACAAATCACATTAGGTATCACAAATATCTGGGTAGACATTAACCGTACCATGATTATAATGAAGTGTTTTATGTTTATGTATAATACTGGCCACTTAGGTTAACCAATAAAGACAATTTATGTAAAGTGGAAAAAAGAAATACACTTGTATTTAACACTGTTCGTTAGCATGTTTGGAATGATTTTCTTTACACCTAACTATTTTTTTCCACAGCATCAGAGGAGACCAAGGAAGACACAGCATTCTCAACACCCGGTTTTGGATGTTCAACAAACGGATGATGGTGCAAGCACATCTTATGCAGGACTGCCAAATTATGGTGAGCTAGAAGCCAATAATTCTTTAAGTATATGTTGTGTATTCTTTTTCATCACATCGCACATAGCAGTAAAATCGATTAATACAAATAATAACGATTAATTAGAATTTGTTCAAAACCCCGATTTTATTTATTTTATTTCAGATTTGCATGCCACAAATTTTGGCGTGGCTGAAGAGATGCCTCATGAGCTGCTGCCTGCCCTGCCACACCCTGCTGTCCCCCAACCTTTGCCACCACAATAATCATTAAGTACATATCATATCATATCATATCATATCATATCATATCTCTCTCTCTCTCTCTCTCTCTCTCTCTCCTCTCTCCTCTCTCTCTCTCTTCTCTCTCTCTCTCTCTCTCCTCTCTCCTCTCTCTCTCTCTCTCTCTCTCTCTCTCCTCTCTTCCTCTCTCTCTCTCTCTCTCTCTCTCTCTCCTCTCTCTCTCTCTCTCTCTCTCTCTCTCTCTCTCTCTTCTCTCTCTCTCTCTCTTTCTCTCTCCTCTTCTCTCTCTCTCTCTCTCTCTCTCTCTCTTCTCTCTTCTCTCTTCTCTCTCTGGATCCGCCATTGCTGGCCTTGGTAGTCAACAGGCCCGCGATTGAGCTCTCCCGTTACTGGGAAGTTTTGAGGGATCTGGCGTCCTGCCATCCTTCAGCCTTGACAGCGATCGACAGTAAGACCCAGTCGTCAGTTTAGTGCCATCGGGGTGTGTGTGGGTTTTGGGCTTTGTTGCAATTTTGCCATTGACATTCCACCCACCTGGCCAAACCCTCCTGTTCGTGGTTCCCGAGTCTGCGCATGCGCAGTACGAGGATTGTGACGTTTTGGCCACATCATGAGCACGTCACTCCGCCTCCACTGGTGCTGGTTGCCTACGCTCTGAGCGCACCCATATTGCTGAGGTGATATGGCCTACTCCGGTCCTGGTGCCCTCGCTGATGTTGAGGCGCTCTGGCACTCACCGATGTTGACGCCATGTCTGAGAAAAACTGGCCCCCACCGGCCCTCCACACACACCAGGGATCCACCTCCGCTACAGCTGCAGCCACTCCCGGGCTACCCCATCCCTACCCTGTCACCCCGACCTCCACCTCCACCAAGCGCCCCATTGACCATGCTTCGGACACTAGCGGTGAACCTTCGTCTCCCGCTGCAAAGACCTCCAGGCACAACGCGACTTCTTTCCACCCCACGGTTCCTGCCTACTCCCGCCCTCGCCTCCATCCTCCGAGGACACCTTCCCAGCCTGCACATGTCCCTCCAGCCTTTGCCCCAAGGACTGAATATATCAAGCTCCTCTTCAGAGAGAACCCGACTATTGATATGAAGCTTCGGTGGCTTTCTGACGTCACCAAGACGTTTCGCCTCGATCGGGAGTTGGCTGAGGTTAAGATGTCTGCTGTTTCCTCCCGTTTCGTCTATATTTCACGCCGACGTACAGACATCATAGGCCGGGTCACGACTGGTGAGTTTTTGTCCTTGTTCCTGGATGTTCAGGACTCGGTCGAGAGGCCCAGAAAGTTCCATACATACCTCATCACCCGCTACCCTGTCGGCGTTGACCCTTCCTTGGCCAGGGAGCTTCCCTGGCGTCTACACTGTTCGTCGCTTCAAACAAAATGGGACACCCATCAATCGGCTCGTTGTCACATGGAGCCTCCCTGACCCGCCTCCACCATATGTCGACTTCAGTTTCCTCCCTTGCCTCCCATCCTGCGAGCTGCGGAGGATGGAAGACGAGCAGCCTTGGTGCTTCAAATGCTGGGGTATCGGCCATATATCACGGTATTGTTCTTCTGCTTCGGACCGGTGTGGGTGGTGCGCTGCTAACCACGCCTCCCGGACTTGCCCATATCGCGCCCCTTCTCTGCCCACCACTACTGCTACCACTTCTACCTCGGACCCACTTCCATCACCCGCAACTGACACCTCGAAGTGGGCGTGCCCCCGTTGTCATGAACCCGGAGTCAGCGTCTGGCATGGCTGTACAAACGCTCGCGCCCCGCCCCCTCCTTCCCTGCCACCCGCATCGCCTCGTGCTCCACCACCTCCACGGCCACCTCCGGGCACCGCTGCATCATTTCCTGCTTCTCCCCCGACTGATTCTGCTGAAGTTCTTGCCTTAGTGAGGCCGTCGCCTCTCTGACGTCTCGGTTCGCAGCGTTTGCAGCACGTTTTGATGCGCTTGAGGCAAGTCTCGACGGTATCGCCAATGTCAACACCACCAAAGAGCGCACTCTTGCTACTCTTGTTGAGTCTCATCAGGCCATCAACGCTACTGTCACCGGCTTACTGGCGTCGGTGGATGCTCTACTGCTAAAGAGGCCATCACCTCGCGCGCCTCACCGCGGCGCTCCCTCATCGTCGTCCCCGTCTGCTTCCCGGAAACCTGTCGGTGGATTTCGCTAGCCGGGTGGCGCTTCCTGTTTCTCTTGGATTACCTGTGGCCTCAGTGATGACGACTGCCCGCATTTGATCGTCCCTTTCCTGCTCCTCCTTCTCCTGCTCGTCCCTCTTCTGCTCGTCCCTCTCCTGCTCGTCCCTCTCCTGCTTCTCCTTCTCCTGCTCGTCCCTCTCCTGCTCCTCCCTCTCCTGCTTCTCCTTCTCCTGCTCGTCCCTTTCCTGCTCCTCCCTCTTCTGCTGCTCCTTCTCCTGCTCGTCCCTCTCCTGCTCCTCCCTCTCCTGCTCCTCCTTCTCCTGCTCCTCCCTCTTCTGCTCCTCCTTCTCCTGCTCGTCCCCTCTCCTGCTCGTCCCTCTCCTGCTCGTCCCTCTCTTGCTCCTCCCTCTTTTGTTTGCTTTTTGTATGCCCGCATTTTCCTTGCCTCGGGTGCGATGTCGGTCGTCAGTCTACCCATTTGTTATTTTCTTCATGAGAGTGTTGTTGCCCTGCGAGGCACGGGTGCACGGTTATTTATGTTCGGCCCTATGGACCTTTCCTCTGCTGTGTCTCCTTATGATTGTCTGCTTAAGTCAATATGCCCTCATTTTGGTGGGTTTGATGTCCATCTCTGTACGTCTGTCGGTGTGTCCTGCGTGTCACGTAACATTTGTAGCTTCTCCTTTTTCATGTATTGGGTCTGCCGCTCTTTGAGCGCAATAAATTGATATAAACAAAAAAATCTCTCTCTCTCTCTCTCTCTCTATATATATATCTATATCTATATCTATATCTATATCTATATATATATATATATATATATATATATATATATATATATATATATATATATATATATTTTTTTGTATGTGTGTATGTATGTATATACACCAGCACATTATTGCTATTATTTGATATATTAATTGGTGTGACATTGACTGTATTTTATTTTACAGGGGTCAGAAAAATTTTATTGCTGCAATCAACAACACGCAAACTGCGGAATCGTCTGCATGCAGCCCAGAGAGCTGTCTGCAAGATGCCCCACCAACTAATAAGGGCTGCAGCCAAATTCTTAGACCCAAAAGTGTGTGAATTTTTCAGGACACAGTTGTTGCACAGCTTAACAAAAAAGAAAGGATTCAGATATGGGGTGTATGAGAGGAAATTTGCTTTACTGTTCATTGGCAAGTGACATTAATGCCTGAATTCTGCTTTTATGTTTATTGCAAGTGTCTTTATTGCCTAAAATCTTGTTTTATGTTTATTGCAAGTGTCATTAATGCCTGAAATCTTGTTTTATGTTTATTGCAAGTGTCAATAATGCCTAAAATCTTGTTTTATGTTTATTGCAAGTGTCATTAATGCCTGAAATCTTGTTTTATGTTTATTGCAAGTGTCATTAATGCCTGAAATCTGCTTTGTTGTTCATGACAAGTGTCATTAATGCCTGAAATCTGCTTTGTTGTTCATGGCAAGTGTCATTAATGCCTGAAATCTGCTTTGCTGTTCATGACAAGTGTCTATATTTCCTTAAATTGCTTTGCTGTACATGACAAGTGTCTATATTGCCTGAAATCTGCTGTTATCTACTGGTCTGTGCTAGTGCAAGTTATACATGACATTTGCTGTGATGATGTTTTCTTTGTAATGCCAAATCTGGCTGGGCAAGTGGAATTTGCATAGACTTACACCGTAAATTCATGTAGTTATTTATCTACATTTCTGACGCCTGTGTTACCAAAGAACTTACCTAGGGGTGATGGCCGCAACCACATCTCCTATTCCTGTCCTTAAACTTCCCTCCTTTCATGCTCTAAGCCTTCTCAATTCTCCTCTCACCCATTTCTTCCAACATTAATTTGTACAATGTTCTTTCAGCAGTCTTTTCCTGGTTATAAAAAGAATGCAGTTAATAATATAAAAAATATAAATAGAAGGAACACTTCATTAACCTTAAAGAGTAATGTTCATATGTTTTTGTTAAATATGGAAAACATAAAAATACAAAAAAAGGAGGGCATGCAGTAGTCAAATAAAAAATACTATAGTTTCCCGCTTAAAAATTCTCTACGTTTCTCTATCAATTCTGTGTTCGACATAGATGCAGGACCGTTACGGGTTTCCAATTTTACTGTGGAGTCAGATATCCTTGTTTCTCTAGCTTCCTGGTAAGACTGATACATGTGGAGGATAAATGCGTGATTTTCTGAAACCTACGCGGACCACTGCGGAATAGGCTGATTCTTTCAAATACTATAAAGAGTTTTCAATGTCATTTCCCAAGAAGAATGTCTGCGAAAGAACACCACACCGGTCATCCATGGGATATCTGATTTTCCGTGGAAGTCACTGAAGGGACACCCCACTATTATTCACACACACTATGAGGTATTACTCATTTTTAATGGGGTGTGTTTCCTATGCTTCCACTTAACATAAAACAAACACAAAATTATCATAACAGCGCACAATATGAAAGCGGGAAAGGGGAAGTGTGGGAGTTATGTTGGGTTGTACTAAGTGGGACCATGTGACTTTCATCCCAAAGGGTTGAGTGATTGTAGAGGATCCTTAACCAGGCGAGGAAAAAAGAAAATCATAATTAAAAACGTGTAAATGATGTGAGGGTGGTCTACTCGGTTGATGAATTCATCCAAATATATATAAATCAACACAAAGGGGAACAAGTGGAGGGGAAATTATGTACGTCTTACCTTAAACCCAGGGCGAGGGGAAAAAGAATGATCACCGCGTGGTCTCTTAAACAGAGGGAGGGTGAATCTACCAGCGGGAAGGAGGATTGCGTCGGACCTTTTTTGATTGACTTAACAAACAAGGTTATTGAACGTTTTGACGCCTGGAATGGGCGTGTGTGGGAAAGAACAAGGGATAAACTACTAAAAATATAGGTAATACTGTCCTTTCCAATGTGATGAGAAAACAAATTTGACTGGAAAAAGTCATTTTAACTCTTGTATATAATCCGAAACCATCTTACCATATCCGTGATTGAGGTTTACACGGTGGACCATGTCTCGAGAGGAGAAAAGGCCGGGAGGGACAAGTACGTGGTAATTTTAGCGCGCTTATATCTGTGTCTGCCTGTCTGTAGCCAGACAGGGTCTGTATTCTGACCTTTTAAGTACCCTAAGAATTTAAGGAAATTGGTCAATCTAGTAATGATGTTAGTGGAATTCAGAGAGGTGTATTTCTATGATAACATCCTTCCCCGAAATAAAAATCCACAGAAATAAGTGAACTTTTTGGACGTGTATGGGACAGAGGGGGGGGGGGAGAACGGTAGGAAAGAAGAAAAAAACTAAAGAATGATAGAAAAATGTTTCAAAAGATTGAAAATTTCCCCGCCTAAACAAACTGTACCTTTCTATGTTCACTAGCCTAGAATAAGAAATAAATTGTTATAAAGACCTTTCAATACACCGCATGAGACAATGAATCTCGGGACACTATGTGTAATTCTAGCATTATAGAGAGAAGGAGATGGGGACAGGGAAAAACAGGGAGAGGAACAGAGAAAAGGGGGGAAAAACGGTGGGGGAGAAAATGGAAAAGGAGAGGAGAGAAGAGGAGAGAAGAGGGGAAAAAAATGTTACAATATTCTGGCATTACATGTATCTGTGTGGAGGGGACGGCTCGACGGGCAAGGCATATGCAAAATATGAAGATAAAGAAGCTACAAGAGGGCCCTGGGGACCTACACGAGGTAGTTCCTGTTACTTAAACTACCTACATCCACCTTTCTGCCCCATTCATGAATTTATCTAGCCCATTTTAAGCTCTCTAATGACTCCGCACTAACTACCTGTCTACTGAGTCCATTCCAATCATTTACCACCCTATTTGTGAACCAGTTTTTCCCTATTTCTTTTTAAAATGTACGCTTTTCCAGCTTGAATCCGTTACTTCTTGTTCTACCCTGATTAATAGCCTTATGAACTTTTCGTACCTCTCCTTTATTATATCCATTTATCCACTTAAAAGCTTCTATCAAATCGCCCTTTATTCTACGTCTCTCGAGTGAGTGTAAATTTAATAACTTCAATCTCATCTCATAACTAAAGTTACGCATCCCTTGAAACATTTTGGTCATCTTTCTCTGCACTGAATTTAACAAACTATATCCATCCTGTAATATCGAGACCAAAACTCAACCGCATATTCTAGGTGAGGTCTGGACTAGAGCCAAATAAAGCTTTAGAATAACCTCAGCACTTCTTTTTTTTAACACTTCTGGTAATGAATCCTAACACCCTATTAGCTCTATTTCTAGCCTCAATACATTGTTTCCTAGGTTGTAGGTCTGATGTCACCCTCACTCCCAGATCTTTCTCACCTTCTGCTATTTTCAGCGATACATAGCATATGGTGTATCTACCAGCTTTTCAATAAGCCCCGCATGCCAGACCCTATCAAAGGCTCCAGCAATATCCAGGGCCACCACAAGTGTATCCAGGCCTTCATCTAGGGCTTCGTGCCAGTCTTTGGATAGGAGCATGAGAAGGTTGACATATTACTGCAGCCAATATTTGCTCCAGCACCTTACCCACCACAGAGAGTAAGGAGATGGGCCTGTAATTGCTGGGCTCTGACCTCGAATTTTTCTTGTGGACCGGAACCACACGCGCCTCCTTCCATATTGAGGGCCACTTGTTTTCCCTCAGGCATGACATGAATACAGTAGAAAGAGGACTTGACAGTTCCTTGGCGCAGTGTTTGAGGAGCCGTGGGCTGACTTCATCCGGGCCGGTGGCTTTACACAAATCCACCGCACTGATCTGCCGCTCAACTTGCTTTGATGTCACCCAGAACAGAGGCGACAGTGCGGTCAGTTTCCTGAGGTAGGTGAGATGGAGATCTTCCCGGGTCATCAACCATCATTTTCTTAGTGAATAAATCAGCGAGGCGAGAGGCCTTATATCCTTACTGCTCGTGGCGGTTGATCCGTCTTGCCTGGTGAGTGGAGGGACAGCGTCACGGTGACTCATCCCCTGCTGCTCCTTGACCACACTCCACCAGGTCTTATTGCCAACTCCTGGGCCGCAACGTTTTTGCCTCTGGTCCTCTCTGTGGTGACTCTTCGCCTATTTGCAGGTATCTGTCATCCGCATGCACGCCTCCCGATGTATAGTCTTGTTTTGGTGTGACGGGCATCGCTTGTACCTCATCCAGGCTGCATGTTTAGCCTCGGCAATAACCCTGCATCGGTAGCCAAACCAGGCGGGATCACCGGGCCTGGTGAGGTACTTCCGGCTGGGGATATGCTGCTGCTGGAGAGCAAGGAGCTTAGAGATGAGGGCACGTGCCTTGGCCTCAGCATCTCCCACCAAGAGGGACTCCCAGTCCATATGGTCCATGGCATGTCTTATGGATGACCAGTCTGCTCTCTCCCAGAGCCAGATAGTGCGCGGGACAGCGTCCTCTCTCGCCATATTTAGCTTGACTTGTGTTAATACGACATAATGATCTGAGCTGCCCACCGAACCCATCTCCTGGCAGATGATGGTGGTCTCGGGGAGGTCAGATAGCACAGGGTCTAGCAACCCTCCCTGCTCATGTGTAGGGAATGATACGTGGTTTACCAGGCCATGCACCATGAGGAGGTTGTCGTAGGTTTTCTGCTCCAGGTGGAAGTTCAGGTCCCCCAATATTATCACGTGTGAACACTTGTGACGCAAGAGCAGGGTATCGAGCTCCTCCGTCAGGAAATCCAGCGGAAACACGTCCTTGCCTGGACGTTATCTTGAGTTCCTTACCTCTTTACCGTAATTATCAATTATACCATATCTCTTAATCTAATACGTGTAAGCCGGGCTAAGCTTCGAACATTTTGATATGTAGATATGGATTAAGATACACCTGCATCAACCTAGTACCGCCGATACGGAGGCCTACCAACACCGTCTGTACCACCTACGAGAAAGTCCCACACCTCGATGCCTTCGTAAATGTACCGTAACTTGTTTACGGCATTCAGGACAGCTATTTGCCCAAGTCCGTAGGGCAAATAGCTGTCCATCGTTCTTGGCAACACCTGGGCCTACACTTTGCAACTACCGCACAAAGATGATACATGCAATGGAAATGAGGTCATAGGCGACATCTTAACGTCAGCTTTAACCAGAGTATCAATGTTTTGCTTACTAGGAACACCAACTTGAACGGGAACCGTATATATATACATATAATATATATATATATATATATATATATATATATATATATATATATATATATATATATATAAAATATATATATATATATATATTTTATATATATATAATATATATATATATATATAATATATATATATATATTATATATAATATATATATATATATATATAATATATATATATATTATATATATATAATATATATATATTTATTTATATATATATAATATATATTTATTTTATTATATATTATATATATATATATATAATATATTATATATATATATATATATATATTATATATATATAATATATATATATATATATATATCAATATATAATATATATATATATTATATATATTATATATTATCATATATATATATATATATATATACACTCAACCTCAGGAATTGTTCAAGTTCCCTTTTCGAAACATTCGTTCACGAAAGAAATTTCAACTTATAAATTGACGGTTCCGTACGATAACTCGGTGCCGAACAACTACAGTCACGTTTCGCCCACTTAGTAAACATCGCTACGAGGTTCTTTGATTTTGAGATTTTTTCTGTGCATTATTTGGTATTATTTTTTTTTTTTTTTTTTTTACCATTTCAAATAACTATTAATTGTGTCTTATTTTGCTATATCTATAAATAACAAATAACAAAATATCCAGAGTGGCGACCAACACTAAGGTATATTCTGAGTGTCTTTCCGTCGTCGTCGTCGCCCGAAAAATAACGAGTAGCGAAATTTGAAACCGTATATACTTGCAGATACAAAGCATAAAACACTGAAACAGAGTAGAATATGCAGTCATGATATAAACTACTGTGCATCATCTTCAGTGGCACATACACATCAGTAGTGATGCTATAATTCGTAATATTTGGCGGCTGGCGACATTATTGCAGCTGGCGACTAAAGTTTTATCTACGGTACACAATCGGGAGTTTGGTTTCTGTTTACTTTATTAAATTCTAGGAAACATTCTCTCTATGAGCTTCCGTCGCAAATCATTACTTGTGGAGATAATGACATGTTGTTCATAGGGAGGCGAGAGACGAGTGTTTGTTTACGTGCGGCGTGCCTCTCACTCTTCTTCCTCTTGTGACCTGCATCGCCTCTGTCTTCCCTTACCGTGGACATTTATTTAATACAGATTTGGCTTTAGTTAGGAGGTTAAGGCGTGGGATTAGGTTAGGTTAGGTTAGTGAGCGAGTCAAAAGGGGGTTAGGTTATCATTACTTTTGGAGATAATGACATGTTGTTCATAGGGAGGCGAGATACATGTGTTTACGAGCGCCTCACTCTTCTTCCTCTTGTGACGTGCATCGCCTCTGTTCTTCCCTTACTGCGGACATTTATTTAATGCAGATTTGGCTTTACTTAGGAGGTTAAAGCGAGGGATTAGGCTAGGTTAGGTTAGTGAGTCAAAAAGGGGGGGGGTTAGGTTAGTTTAATCTTCATTTTGTAAAAAAAGGTTTCTTTATTTTGAGGGTCAGGAACGGATTAATCCATTTTATATTGTTTCTTATGGAAAATGTATTTCGGTTTTGGAACAATTCGGTTTTAGAACAACTTTTAGGAACTAATTAAGCTCGAAACCGAGGGCATATCTGTATATATATATATATATATATATATATATACTATATATATATATATATATTATATATATATATATATATATATGATATATTATATAATATATATATATATATTATATTATATATATAATATATATATATATAATATATATATATATATTATATAATATATTAATATATATATATATATATATATATATATATATATATATATTTATATATATATATATATATATATATATATATATATATATATTATATATATATATATATATTATTATATATAATATATATTATATATATGTCGCCAGCTCAGCTGGCGACGCATACACCAAGAGATTCGACGATGCCATCCAGGACCTGCTTCGAAAGTACAAATGTGTTGACGACACCCTCCTCTACGATGCAAGTGTAGAGGAGGCATTTTGGCACACGTACGAGTTCTTGGAGTTATGCGCCAAAGCCGGAGTGACGCTGAAACCAGAGAAGTTCCAGTTTTGTCAGACGGAGGTCGATTTCGTGGGCTATCGGTTGGGCTGGACACCTACAAGCCCACTGGGGAACGCCTCGCTGCCATTAGGGACTTCAAGATGCCCACACAGCCCTCCATTACTGACGTGTGGTCATGGTTCGGCTTCGTGAACCAACTGGCACCCTTCGTGGCCACCGCTCCACTCATGGCACCCTTCAGGGACCTGCTGAAGAAGCCTACGGGCTAAACGGTCTTCTGGGACGGCTGCCTGCAGGAGAGACTGGTGCAGGCTAAAGAAGCGATCAGCCAGCTAGCTAAGCGTGGACTAGCTTACTTTGACAAAAACCGGCCCACTGGTGCTGGCCCAGACTGGTGATTGGATTTTGGCATTGTATTTGTTGTGATGCAGCAGTACTGTTCCTGCCCATCACTACATGCACCCATCTGTTGCAAGGGGGTTGGCGCCAGGCGTTATGCGGCAACCGGCACCTTACACCGAACAGTGTGTGAACCTTACACCTGCCGAGTCAGGGTATGCTGCCGTAGAAGGAGAGGCCACTTGGCCAGTAGCAGGTGCCTGGAGGAAAGGCCTCGACTGTTCCCCTAGGATGTCCCAGCTTGGTGTGATAGTGAATGACCACCGCCCCTGGTGAAGTCTTCAGCAATAGAGCCCTCACAGACATCGCTAACCCAAAGCGTTCGGCTGAAGGAAGCGGACGCTACAATAACAAATTCACCATGCGCTACCTGTCAGGAAACAGAAATGCAGCTGCGGATTTCTGTCAAAGGTACGCCAGTAGGCCAGGGCTGGATTGCCAGATGAAATCGACGCGTGCCAAGACAACGACATGCAGTGGGCTATCACCGGACCGAGCAATGCCAACCGTTGGATGTCCTGGACATAAGCGGCGTGCGCACGCTGGACGAGGATGTAGTCCTCTAAGCGGGCACTCAGCGATCCTGAGTACCAGGTTCTATAGTGTCGAAGGTGACAAATGGAGACTGGTTGCCCTCCAGTGTCTCAGGAAGGCAGTTTGCCTGCGGCCTTTCTACAGTTGAGGAGAGGGAGAGACTGGCTGTGTCAAGTGGCCTGGTCATTGTACACCTTCGAGCAGGGTACACAAGGCTAGTCTTCCCGCGCCCTTGCGGCACCAGATAGCAGCCAACCTTCACGCCAGTCACAGGCTTGAATCGATGCTGAGGAGGGCCAGGCAGGCAGTGTAATGGCCTGAGGAAGAGGGCGACGTGCGCACCACAGGACAAGCTGCGATTGTGCAAATGCCAACGCGCTTTCAACAGCCTCCCGAAGCCTGCTTTCTCCTCACACACCCTCCGGTCGAGTACCCCTTCCAGCAGACGGTTGTGGACCTATTTCGGGATGGGGGGTAGCGTACCTAGCCTACGCGGACCGGTTGATCGGGTGGCTTGAGTTTGCCCACCTCCACTCGGGTGCCTCGTCGGGCAAGATCATGAGGCTCTCGGGCATTATTTCACCAGGATGGGGTGCTCCAGAGCAGCTCACCCACGGACGGCGACACCAACCTGGTCAGTGCGGAGATGGCTGCCTTCTCTCCAGGAGTTGGGTTGTCACGACCCGCCTATCCTCCGCGCAATACCCAAAGTCCAATGGCAGGGCCGAGGCAGCGGAAAACCGCCAAGAGGGTGCGCGCCAACGGTGCGGGGACCACACAGGGGCCAGCGGCAGCTTAGACAATGATAGAGTTTCCCTCGTCTACTCCCAGTACCTAAACCACACTCCTTGTGGCATCGACAAGTCCCCCGCCCAGTAGTGACAGACAGGACAGCTGCGGGACGGCGTTCCGTGCCCCATGGCAAAACAACACTACAGAGCTGACCCGTAGCTGCAGGAAACTCTGGAGCTAGGGAAAGGGCAGATGGCCCAGCACACGAGGAACGTGCTGTGATGGAGCCGAAGACGGAGAGGGTTCCAGCGTCGCCAACGCGCCAAATTCAGCCAGGGGCCTGGGTCTGGGCTTAGGATCAGACCACAAAATCACCTGGAGCAAGTCATGTACGGTGGTGAGGGTTTCCACACACACGGCAATATGCAGTAAGGATGGACGGGAGTGGCCGGATATCGCTCCGCACCGGCGGACCACCTGAAGGGAGGGCGGCACCACCGCGGGCAGTGTCCTGGTCTGCGGATCGGAGGACGGACACACGCAGCATCTGAAGCACCCACTACCAGCGGCACCAGCGGGGGAACCCCGCCCTCAGAGGCACAAGTCGCACCGAGGTGGCTGGAAAACTACATATAATGGGATAGCTTACTTATGTTTTTGACAAGGCAATTCAGAGGATATGTTGTTCTTTTTTTTGTTCTTGTGCATTGTAAGATTGTCAGGCCGGCACTGTTATATCGCCCTTACAATCTTGGGGGAGTTGTGGGAGTTTTGGCCTAACTAGCAACTCTCGGGCAATAGCATGCCCTGTGTCATATCCGCGCCAAATTCAGTTCCCCGCACTCGCGGTGACACTAGACGGTTGTGCAAGAATTTATGTTGACAGCCAGGCCTTTACGTCAACCTCCTATCTTACTTACACTAATCCAGTGTCAGTGTGCGGGGATTGGGTTAATCATCTCACCCTGCTAAAAACCTTACCGTGACCGTTTCCCCGTATACCCGCGGCCACTCAGGCCCTTACTGCGCTATATTCGACGGGGCGGGCGGCGTAACGGGAGATGACGCCGAGGAGTGGAGTTTATAACCCTCCGGGTCGAACGTTTATATGCCGGGGTATACGTTCGGAGGGTGGCGACACTCCCCGCGCACAGGTGGAGTTAGGATGGTTATTGAGCCGTTTCCTGTCCTGTTTCCGCTGGATCTTTCGTGAGGGGGACCCGACTGTCTGGGATCCCCCACGAAATCCGGCTCTCCCTGTGCGTAGTCCTAGGCGCGGACTCTAACTGCTTGCCCATTTGATTGACTTGACAGTGTGCCTATGGACCAGGTTAGCCATCCGACAGTAGAAGAGACCGGATGTGGGTCCGGCCTTTTTTTGAGGGGTGTATGGAATCACAAGGCCTGCATCTTACAGGATTCCATCCCTCCTCATGGCGTTAGTGAAAGCACTACAGGCTCTGTCTGGGGGTAGGATTCCCGGGCAGCGTTTTGGTGAGGGCTCATGACCGCTGGGGGCGAAATGGGGAGGTCTCCCTTTATTAGGGTTTCCCTGGCCACACGATGGGTAGCTTTTTTACACGCGAACCCTGTTCCGCTGTCCTATATTATAGGGACTTCCAACCCCCTGTCCTATTTGAGTTTTAAAGGAAATGGGCGCCTTACCCAGGGACTGATTTCAGCGGATTTCGGTTGACGCCCGACCCATGGTGTCGATTAGTTTATAACAACTAACACGGAGAAAAGGCGGTAGTCAAGCTCTCTCTTTGTCCTAACACTTAATAATTGCTTGAGACACACGTTGTACGATTTGTCACTGGCCTAAGATCAGCATACAGCCATTACTCACACCCGTAAAATATGCTGACATGATGTGCGATTAAAGATCCAATTTTTTATTACAAACACGAATTGCCATTATTTTCTTTAAATAGGAAACAAACTATCAACATGAGCCATCTTAGTGCTTCTTAGCAGAACATTTAACAGCAGAAAAGGCAGAACCGTCAAGCGTGAATGGGATCCTAGATATACATATTGGTCACATGACTCCACCACTAATTCATTCCAACCTTAATGGTTCACTCTCTTCTCAAGTCTTACCCAAATGACAATTTTTGTTATCTTGATGCATTGGAGTTTCTAATGTGTAATTCATTTAAAATAGTTCTAGAACCTTAATTTTCTTAGCATGCTTTTCTAGAAGTAGCTATAAGAACCGTTATCGTCCATAATACACGTAAAGGAGCCATGACATTGGTCATGGAGCATGGTCCATAGATATCCTACTATTCCACCGCTGATAGGACCTCACCTGTCATTTGTTGTTGGACTGGTCATCTTTGCAGCACCAAAAACGAGTCGTTTCTTTTTTTTTATTTTCATTTGCATTGATGGGACACATTCTGCAAAAGCCGTGTTTATAGGTAAATATCCATATAAGGATTGTAATTATTTTTATATAAAATTCTAACTAAAATTTACGACAAAAAATAATATAATGTAAGATTGCATACAATGCAAACAAAACATGTATATTGATGAAATTGTTGGATTGTTTTTTTGTCATGAATAATAATCAGTATTCGATTGAAGGACGACGCTGACTATTTCCTATAGGAAAATGGTAACAAGAAGGCTCACAATAATTAAATGATATGAAGCAAAAATATGGGACTGCCACATGATGTATAGGCGTATGTTATATATATATATATATATTATATATATATTATATATATATATATAATATATATATATCTATATATATATATATATATATATATATATATATATATATAATAATAATAATATAAGCGAAAGTGGGTGTGTGTGTGTGTGCGTGAGTGTGTGTGTGTGTGTGTGTGTGTGTGGTGTGTGTGTGTGTGTGTGTGTGGTGGTATAGGTTCGCCCCCCCGTGCGGAATCCCACATGTGGCATGTTGGAACCAGGTGAAATGGGAAGGTTTTAAGCGCCACTTATGGGATAATCAGACACTTTTATGTATTTTTATTTTTAGTAGCTATTAGCCGGAGAATTTTGGAAAAAAAAGTGGGTTGCGAGGGGAATTGAGGAAAACCTTGATGTAGGGTGGGAAGGGGAGGTGGAATGGGTGGGGTGATGGGTAATGGGTGTGGGGTGATGGGTGAGCCACCACAGAGTGAATGGGTGGGGCGTGATTGGGTTAGGTTGATGGGTGATGGGTGAGGGAATAGGTGGGGGTGAGGGGTAATGGGTGAGTGAATGGGTGGGGGGTGATGGGTATTGGATGAATGAATGGGTGGAGGGTGATGGGGTAATGGGTGAGTGAATGGGTGGGGGGGTGATGGGTAATGGGTGAGTGAATGGGGTGGGGTGATGTGAATGGGTTGGCGTTAATACATACATTTCTACACCATGATTTCAGGAAAGTAGAAGGGGCTATCTGGAGAGTCTGTGTTTTGGTGGGCCTGACGGCCCACCAATAGCCTTTCGCAGGAGCTAGCCAAAAAGTCCGCCCGGAGGGCGGCTTTGGGGCTAGTAAAAATATATACTGTGACTTCAGAGCCAGCAGTGGCGGATCAAGAGAGGAGAGAGAGAGAGAGAGGAGAAAAGAGAGAGAGAGAGAGAGAGAGAGAGAAGAGAGGGGAGAAGAAGAGAGGAGAGGAGAGAGAAGAGAGAGAGGGGAGAGAGAGAGAGAAGAGGAGAGAGAGAGGAGAGAGAGGAGAGAGAGAAAAAAGAAGAAGGGAGGGAAGGGAAGGTGAGGAGAGGAAAGGAAGAAGGAGAGGAGGGGAAAAGGGGAAAGGGGGGGGGTAGGGAAAACCCGCGGAAAGAGGGAAGAGGGAAGGGGAGAGTGGGTAAAGGGGAGATGAGACGAAATAGAAACGAAGAAGCAGGGCTAGAGCAAGAGAAAGATAGGAAAAGAAAAGCCCCAAAATTAATTTAGAAACATTTTAACATTTTAGCCTGTTTCCAGTAATCCCTCGATCCATTTTCCACATGGTAAACAAATTTTAATTAAGCATTGGTTTCCCCCGTTCCCAAATTAAAGGGGTTATTTTTCCACAACCCCATCCTTCCCTCGCTGCCCTGTTTTTTAAATGAAAGGGTTTTAAAGTTCGATGAAACTGGGTAAACAAGTTTTTTGGTAGGAGACTTTTTAATTTAGTTAAATTTCCCCTTATGAAACTTTGCCATAAAATTGGGTACGGCCAGGTAGCCTTCAAGTTGTATATATAAAACAAATTTTTTTAATTTAGAAATTTATTTTAGAAAACTAAAGATATATTATTATCACGATAAAAATTTCGTTTCCATGTTTGCGTTTACATACTTTTAATTGCTTAGTTATATATGTGTTAGGTCATCAGACAAATGGCGGGTTTTTACCATTTTATAATTTTTCATCTTAAAAGGTAGAAACTCAAAGGGAAAGTTTGGTATTGATTTGAAGTTCAATATTCAAAGCGCAACACTATTAAGTAGCATACTGAGTATTGTGTCCTGAACATTAAAAAACCATTCTGTCCTTGACAGTAACGCAATAATCACGAAAATGCTTTTACTGTAAACGAGGTCAAGATTTAAGGTCAGGATGCGGGATTAAGGAAATTGCATCGTTAAAAATTGCATTTTAAACCCAATCAATTATAGCTTCAAGTAAAATAAAATTATTCCAAATTGGTATTTATGACAAATGCAAAAAGGGTTGTCATGCATGTATATTTTTTGTATACATTTTTTCCTGCTTTAAAAAATATCTTGTAACAGGGCCGTGAGGCAAAGCATTATATACAAAAGTGTCACACAGAGCCTGCTGTTGGAGTCATTATTGAACTATTGCAGTGCTATTAACCTGGGTGGAACGGTCCCCTTAAGGTGGACGAACTAAGTGAGGGGTGGACGGCTGTCTTGGGTGGGACAGGTGGGTGGACGAGATCATGCCCACGTGTCAGTCAGATCTGTGTTTTTTTTCTGATTTTGAAGTCTGATACCTATATGAGAGATGTGGCTGAGAACATGATGGTATGAGACAGCAAACAAACACTGAAGGTACGAATGTCCCACTTGATTCCCAGACACCTGACTTTGATGCAGGAAAACCTTGACTTCTATTTCCAAGAGCCTGACCTCCAACATGTGGATGCTTACGCCATTTGCAGATGATGGAACTGATCATTCTGATGCCCTATTGGAGCTTCGAGTGTAATATTTTCAAAAAGCAGCTTTTAAAAAAAATTTGGCCATCCAATCATTCCCCGGGTTTTCCCGCGTACTCAGGAAACAAGGAGTTTGTGGCAGGCAACAATTTTTGTGGGGCCAAGTTTTTTAGTTGAGAGTTTTTCAAAAAGAAAGTTTATCAACGAAGGGGGAAAAAAAGGGCCCTTAAAAAACCCGCACTGTCACATTGTTGGAATGGGAAAAAAACCAGTGTCGGGCTGTACAATGGAAGCTGCTCGGTGGAAAAAAAACATATTGTGCAATTTTAGTTTCAAAAGGGAAAACAGGGCGGTCCGAGTCCAGTTATTTTGGTAATGCCCTGTTAAGGGGTTGTATTGGGGAGATTAATGAAAGGAAATTGGATGAATTTGTAGAATTTTCCTACCCAAAATTTTTGAGTTTCCCCTTTAAAGGTTTTCAATGCGATGGCCTTCAAATTTTGGGGGTACATGGGTGGAACTTCCAAAGGGAGGGTGACCCAAAGATTGCCCACATTTACTTTAATTGTTTGTAGTGGTAAGTTTTAAGGTTTGGGGTAGGTTCATGGTGGGTCCAAAAAGAGTTAGGAGGTATTAAACCAACAAGGGCTGTCGGAGCCTCGCAATGAAGCGGAAAAGGGGGCCGGACGAGTTTAGGTCTCCGACCCTCTCAACAGACCGAGGGGAAGAAACCCTTCGACCCTCGGGGTCCTGGAACAAAGGGCCCTTTCATCTATCTGAAAATTTGATCCGCGAGGTTGGGGGAAAACCTGGGGTTTTTGGGACATAAATTCCTCGGGGGGAAAGGGCCCGGGACCCCCACAGGCCTAAGTGCCCCCCCGGGCAAAATGAGGGGGGTGGATGAGGAATTGTGGCTTGGGGCCCACAAACCTTTGGGGACCCCTAATAAAAACCCCCTTGGTTTACAGGTCTACCCAAGAAGGGGGTTGGTGTCTTGTTCCCAAATGTGGCCTTTTTATGGTAATTGTCGGCAACCGGCTAGTTTCATCCTCAGGGGATTTACGCAGAAATTTGTCTTTTTGGAAGACAGAGAGGGAAGCGGAGGGCGGTTGGGGGAGGAGAGGAGGGATGGGGGTCCATTTTAAACCCTTAATCCACCGATTTGTGCCCCCCAAATCTCTTCCTTCTTGGGAACCCCCCGACGAAGGCCATCAAACCAAAAAATTGAATTGAAAGTGGAGTGTGTGGTAAAATATTTTAAAGCTTAATGAAGAAGATGAAAAGTAATTAATAGAGTGGGGTGGGGGAAAGAATGAATCGTATAATAAGGAACTTATTAAATATGTTTTTGTTATAAAACGTGAGGGGTTAGAGGGGTGATAACAGGGCCGTGAGGCAAACATTAATATACAAAAGTATCACACAGAGCCTGCTGTTGGAGTCATTATTGAACTATGCAGTGCTATTCAACCTGGGTGGACGGTCCACCTTAAGGTGGACGAAGACTAAGTGAGGGGTGGACGGCTGTCTTGGGGTGGACAGGTGGGTGGACGAGTATCATGCCCACGTGTCATACGATCTGTGTTTTTTTCTTTTTGAAGTCTGATACTATATGAGAGAATGTGGCTTGAGAACATGATGTTATGCAGACAGCAGAAAAACACTGGAAGGTACGAAGGTCCCACTTGATTCCCAGACTCCTGACTTTGGTGCAGGAAAACCTTGACTTCTATTTTCCAAGAGAACTGACCTCCAACATGTTGGATTCTACGCCTTTGCAGTATGATGAACCTGGACATTCTGATGCCCTAATTGGAGCTTCGAGTGTAATATTTTCAAAAAGCAGCTTTTAAAACATTTGGCCATTCCCATGCTTCCCTGGGATTTGCCCTGCTTGATACTCAGGAATACAAGGAGTTAGCTGAGGCAGCAACAGCCATGTTTTGTGCAGATGCAACATTATATTATGGTGAGCCAATGTTTCTCAATGATTAGTTTTAAATCAAAGCAAGAAACGGATGCACGATTCCGATTTGGATCCGTCATGTGGGTTGCACTTAAATCAATCTGATGCCTCGATTTAAGCTGATGCTGAAATTGCAAACAAGCAGCCAGGCCCACTGATTGTTTTGTTTCTTGAAGGAAAAAGCGTGTTTTTGGATTACCAATATATACACATATCATGGCAATTTTACTTTAGTTTTCCATAAAGAAAATGCATTTTGCTCCTGGAATTCCTGCTATTTTAGTTTTTTTTCTTGTGTATATTCTAGTTTTTATACCGCATGTGTTATTGTACAAAAATATGTAACTGTAAAATGGAAATTTGTGAGACTAAATTTTCCTACCTATACATTTGTAGAATGAGATAGTCTA
The DNA here is from genome assembly GCA_016584305.1 of Chionoecetes opilio. NCBI lineage: Eukaryota > Metazoa > Arthropoda > Malacostraca > Decapoda > Majidae > Chionoecetes > Chionoecetes opilio. Next base: position 88,411 of record JACEEZ010001103.1, on the reverse strand, counting down.
TATATGATATAGTAATATTTACAATGTCAAGAGCCGTCATAAGATTTTACAGATAAAACAAATTGGGTGGACAGCTTGTCCCAAATCACCCTAGGGGTGGACACATCAAAAAAGGTTGACGAGCACTGGCACTATTGATTTTATTGCTAAGCCTAAGGGTATTAGCGTCCACCAAAATTGGGGTACGCATGAGAATTTGGTGTCAAAATGATTGCCAGTGAGGAGGTATTTTACATATACCAATCAGAGAATGACCTTGTCAGCGAGTCCTTACAGATGGCACTCAAGGCGGTAAGGTAGGCGTAGCGAGTGGTTTAGCGTTCTCGATGGCGTTCTCGTGACCCGATTTTCGATACCCGAGAAACCCAACCTTTCCCCCCTGCAAACCGTCGAGTGGCCTAAGACACCCACATGCCTGCCCCAATTTACAACTTCTAACTTCGATTGCGAGTTGCATCGGAGACCAGGGGGGCGGCATGATGGCGTCACTATAAGAATCCGCCTGCGCACCACGGTCTAGGACCACCCATCAGAGCCCTACAAGTGAACCTCCAGAGCCCCTACCATACGAGGGTGCGGGCAAATGGTACTGAGGTGATTGTGAATAAGTCATTTGATCCACAAGACATTTGCATCCCATGTCATATAAACCACAAGTAACAATTGGGTATCAGGTCATACCGTAATGAAGTCATTTTGTCCCTTGTCCAACTTGTACACTGGCCATTCCGTACACTAGTCAATCTGTCCCTAGGGGACAACGCATCAGCGTTCCCTCCTCAAGCCGACTGACGCAAGTTATCAATAAATGTCGTCAGAGAGAGAGAGAGAGAGAGAGGGGAGAGAGGAGAGAGAGAGAGAGAGAGAGAGAGAGAGAGAGAGAGAGAGAGAGAGAGAGACACACACATGCCATTTATAATCCCTTAATTCCTCCATCTCCCGTCTCCCCCCCTCTCTCTCTCTCTCTCTCTCTCTCGCGCGCGCGCACGCGCACACGCACACGCACACACACACACATACATGAAAATGATGATAATGATGATGATGATGAAAATTCCATTAATATAAATAGCATTAATAATTATATTAATGATGATAATAAAAACAATGATAATAATAATAGAGATGATAATGAAAAATGAAATAATGTCCGTAATAATGATAATAATAACAGTAACAATAATAATAATAATGGTGGTAACTATAATAATAGTGCTAGTAATGATGATAATGATAATAACAGCAATAACGTGCAAGATAATAAGAATGCTATTCATACAAATATTAATAATGAAAACGATAATGAATATAATATTAGTAATGATGATGATAATATTGATAAAAATAAAAATAAAAATAATGATAATAATAATAATTATATTATAGCCGATGGGTGTATTGATAGCTAGTTGGTCACATGGAGAGAGAAACTCTGTTTCCAGTGGTAAGGTTAAGTTTTAATTGAAAAAACAATAACATATATATAGAAAAACAGATTTAACAATAAATCTTACATTAGTTTATGCTCAACGCGCTAATGGTGTGCGCGTTGAGTAAAGGTGTATGTTGAGATTGAAGTTATTTGTTGGTTAAATACATGTATCAAAAGCAAACATAAAATACAGAGTTATGAAAAAGTATATATGAATACTGAACATTAATAAAAACAAGTTATAATAGTGTGGGCTAAAACCACACGTTTTCTCTTGTAGAGCTGGTGTAAGAGAGAAATGTAGTTTGTAGGAGACTGTTACAATACTCCCCTCCTAGTGACGAGGGAGGAGGAACGAGATCTTGGTGGTGGAGCGGTGCTGCTGCTGTTCTGTTGCAGATTTGATGGTAGAAATGTGAGCCTGGTCTGGGGCCAACAGATATGCCGGTTTGACTCGGTCGATGGCCACCGCGTCTTGAGCACCGTTCCTGTCAATGGTGACAGTCTTCCTGGTCCTTCTGAGGACGAGGTAGGGTCCTTGGTAGGGCTGCGTCAGAGGCCGGCGGACGGCATCTACGCGTATGAAGACGTGGGTGCAGGTGTGGAGGTCCTGGCTCACAAAGGTCTTCATCGGTCGGAAGAACGAGGCTGCACCGGAGGCTCTCATGGCCCTTGAGGCGGGGGCGAAGTCTTGGGCGCTGCAAGAGGGGGGGNATGTGAATTTTGATTAATCATATGTTTTTGCCTCACAATTTTCAGACTTGACATTTCCTGAGATGTTAGTGATTTGATAATATTAGTTTTGCTCACGCAAAGTGTACTAATTGTTTCATTTTAAAAATCTTGGTCCATAAGTTAAGGGCCATTTAGACGCTAACCTTTCCAGTCTGCGCTTTTCTTTTATACTATTTTGTAAGCCAATAGTGATGTGAGGACTTCTATTATATTTTTTAGTAATTAGTGGTGGTGGTGGTGGTGGTGGTGGTGGTGGTGGTGGTGGTGGTGGTGGTAGTAGTAGTAGTAGTAGTGTTGTGTTTGGGTTTTTAATAGCTAATTGGTCAACTGGAGAGAGAAAATCAGATTCCAGTGAAGGTTACTTTTATTCACAAAACATCAACATTTATATAAAAAAAGATTTAAACAATAAATATTATATAGGTCTATGGTCAACGCGCTAATGCAGTGCGCGCTGAGTAAGGGGTGTGTGCTAAAATAGCGAGTTACATATTATTTAATTCTTGTTACAAAAGAAAACATAAAGTAAAGCGGTATAAAATTATATATGAACAATGAAACATAATCAAAATAAAAGTTACAATAGTTTGGGCTGCAACCACACGTTTTCTCTGTGGAGGAGTGGTTTGTAGGGGAGACCGCTACAATACTCCCCTCCTAGTGACGAGGGAGGAGGAACGAGTTCTTGGTGGTGGAGCGGTGCTGCTGTTGTTCTGTTGCCGATTTGATGGTAAAAATGTGAGCCTGGTCTGGGGCCAACAGATATGCCGGTTTGACTCGGTCGATGGCCACCGCGTCTTGAGCACCGTTCCTGTCAATGGTGACAGTCTTCCTGGTCCTTCTCAGGACGAGGTAGGGTCCTTGGTAGGGCTGCGTCAGAGGCCGGTGGACGGCATCTACGCGTATGAAGACGTGGGTGCAGGCATGGAGGTCCTGGCTCACAAAGGTCTTCATCGGGGAAGAACGAGGCTGCACTGGCTGAAGGCTTCTCATGGCACCTTTGAGGCGGGAGGCGAAGTCTTGGGTGGTGCAAGGTGCAGGGTCGGGTGTTTTTACCAGCAGTTCGCCTGGGAGCCTAAGGTTGGTGCCGTAAACCAGCTCAGCCGAGGAGTGGTGCAGGTCTTCCTTCAGGGATGACCTGATGCCGAGGAGAACAATGGGGAGAGCCAGGGGCCAGTTCTCTCATTGGGTGGAGGCCATGAGGGAGAACTTCAGTTGGCGATGAAACCGTTCGACCATGCCGTTGGCCTGCGGGTGGTAGCTGGAAGTCCTGTAGCGGCGGATTTCGAGCAGGGTCATGACCTTGTTCCATACGTTGGCCTCGAACTGGCCGCCACGGTCTGAGGTGAGGCTGAGTGGGACACCGAACCTGGAGACCCAGGTAGCGATGAAAGCGTGGGCGATGGTGTCCGTTGTGATGTCAGCGATGGGGGCGGCTTCGGCCCAACGTGTAAAACGATCAACACAGGTGAGGATGTAGCGATGACCGGCAGAGGGTGGCAGGGGACCGACCAGGTCAATGTGGATGTGGTCGAATCTCTCCGTGACGGGTGAGAAAGTGCCGGGCGGAGAGTGAGTGTACCGAGTCACCTTGGAGGCTTGACAGTTGGTGCAGGTACGAGTCCAGAGTCTGATGTCCTTGTTGATACCCTCCCAGATGAAGCGGGACGTCATCAAGTGCTGTGTAGCTCGGATGCCAGGGTGAGAGAGATCGTGAAGCTGACGGAAGGCCTGGTAGCGATGTCGTTGTGGCAGGTAGGGACGGACAGCATCTGTGGAGACGTCAGCGTAGAGAGCGACCTTGGTGCCTGGGAGCGTGAGTTTCTTCATCTTGAGCGCCGGGTTGTACAGTAGCTTGTCCAATTCGGCGTCGCCGGACTGGTCGGCAGCTATGGCGGCGTAATCAAGAGAAGAGGACGTCACAACAGTAATGTTGCGGGAGAGGGCGTCTGCTGGAGCGTTGTCTGCACCTTTGATGTACCTGATATCGGTGGTGAATTGAGAAACGTAGTCAATGTGGCGAAACTGCCGTGGAGTGTAGGAGTCCTTGTTTCTCAGGAAGGCAGTAGTAAGAGGCTTGTGGTCGGTGTACACATGGAAGCGACGGCCTTCAATGAAGTAGCGGAAACGATTGACAGCCTTGAAGATGGCGAGACGTTCTCGATCGTATGTGCTGTACTTGGTTTCGGCCGTGTTGAGCTTCTGTGAGAAGAAGGCAATCGGCTTCCAGGCACTGTCGACGAGTTGTTGGAGGATGGCACCAGTCCCAGTGTCGGAGGCGTCCGTCACAATGGAAGTCTCCGCGTCAGGGGATGGGAAAGACAGCATGACTGTGCCGCTGAGGGCCTTTTTAGCTGCGAGGAAGGCAGCGTCAGCGTCCGGAGTCCAGATGAGTGTGACAGACTGACCACGCTTACAGGGCTTGATCATGGCGTAGAGTGGCTGAAGCAGGAGAGAGCAGTGTGGGATGAAGCGGTTGTAGTAATTAATCATACCCAGGAATTCTGTGAGTTTGCGCTGGGTGGACGGCTTCGGGAACTGCTGAATGGATTCACACTTCCTGTGGAGTGGAGCGATGCCTGCTGGAGTTACAGTGTGGCCGAGGAAGGTGAGAGAGATGACGCCGAACTCAGACTTGCCCACATTGATCTGTACGCCATAGTCTTGTAAGCGGGTGAGGACTTGGTGAAGGTGTTGTCGGTGTGAGGCTTCATCTGGGCTCGCGATGAGTAGGTCGTCGATGTACGCGAAGCAGAAGGGCAAGCCTCGAAGAACCTCGTCAATGAAGCGTTGGAAGGTCTGGGCCGCATTCATGAGTCCAAAGGGCATCCTGACGTACTCAAACAGACCGAAGGGCGTGATGATGGCGGTCTTCGGGATGTCGTCAGGGTGTACTGGAATCTGATGAAAGGCATTGACGAGGTCTATGCGTGAGAAGATGTTGGAGCCGACGAGTTGGGACGAGAACTCCTGGATGTTTGGCACAGGGTATCTGTCCATCTGGGTGTGAGAGTTGAGGGCACGGTAGTCTCCACAGGGCCGTATGTCGCCGTTTTTCTTGGGGACGACGTGGAGGGCTGATGACCAGTTGCTGCTGCTGGGCCGCACAATACCTTGGCGCATCAGAGACTCGAACTCGGCCTTGGCTTGACGGTAGCGTTCTGGAGCTAAGCGACGGGCCTTGGCGTGTACTGGTGGTCCTGTGGTCTCGATGTGATGCGTGACGTGGTGTTTGACGGGCAAGCTGGCTGAGTAAGGCTGAGTCAGCGTAGGGAAAGATTTAAGCAGGTCAGCGAACTGGTGGTCCTTTTGGATGACAGAGAGGTGCATGCTGTGTCCTGGCGCTGGTCGTGCTGTGGAGGAGATGGAGGTGAGTAGGTCAACCAACTTTTGACCCTTGACGTCCACCAAGAGGTTGAAGTGCCTCAGGAAGTCTGCTCCGAGGATTGCTTGTGAAACGTTCCCGACGTAGAAGGTCCATTCGAAGGAACGTCGGAGGTAGAGGTTGAGTTGCAAGGTGCGCCGTGTGTAGACAGGTATCTTGGTCCCGTTAGCGGAGAAGAGATGCAAGATTGGAGGTAGGGTTCGTAGATTGGCGGTCGCGGGGATAATACTGACATCGGCGCCGGTATCAATCAGGAACCTTATGTTGGAGCGTTTGTCGTGAAGGTGGAGCAGCGCTGAGGGTTGGCGAGCGGCGCGCTGCACTAATACTCGCCCTTTTAGTTTGACGCCTTGTATGAGCATGGGGCGTCACACTTCGAGGCTCTGCTGCCGAAGTTGTTGTGGTACCAGCAGAGTCCTGGGCTTCTCGAGCGGGGACGGTGCTGGCGGTGTTGAGGAGTGGGGGAGCAGGGTCGTTGGAGGTCCTGGATCTGCCTCGTGAGGGAGGTGACCTCAGTCGTGAGCTGCTTCTTGAGGGAGGTGACCTCAGTCGTGAGCTGGGATACCAGCTTGGTGAGCTGAGCGAGCTGAGTGTTGTCCTGGGTCGTAACTGAGGACACTGAAGAAGCCTGTGGTGCAGGGATGGTTGCCACAAAGTCGTCTGCTAGCTTAGCGATGGCATCGGGGTCTAGGCTGTCCTTGACGCAGAAAAGGACGTTCTGTGTAGCAGGAGGCAGACGTTGGTAAAACAGCAGTTTGAACAACTCGGGGTCAAAAGTGCTGTATTTTTCTCCGAGTAGCTGCTTCATGCGATGCAGTAGGTCTGTAGGCTTCTCGTCACTCAACTCATCCTTGGAGCACAGCTCTTTAAGGCGGGTGGCAATATAAGGCTGAAGTTTTGACAGTATAACAGTCTTCAGATCTTCATAGGTCGTGGTGGAGGTGGAAGCTTTTGAGATTACGTCAGAGACTTGTGGAAGGACGTCAGGAGGCAGGAGGCTAGCAGCATGGGTGAACTGGGTGAGGCTGTTTGAGATTTTGGATGCCTTAAATCCGCACTCCAAAATAGTGAGCCACATAGACGGGTTATGTGGGCAGAAAGGTGGCGATCTCAGTGTCACTGCTGCTGCAGTGTGCAGGTCGTCGTTGTCAGGCATGGTGAAGTCGAGTGGTGTTGAACCGAGTGGCGAAGGCGCTGGCGTGAACGGGCCAGGGGCCACGGTGGCTCAGGGAACGAACCACAGTTAACGCAAGTGACATTGGTGTGTAAACACGTCCCATGAAGGGCACCTTGGTGGACACTAAGGCACTGAGTGTCCGGGAAGGCACTGAGTGTCCGGGAAGGCACTGTAATGTAACACTGTGATGCACTGAGTAATGTTGTGGTATTGTAACTGTACGCCGGGGAGTCACTGCACTGAACACAGGTGGGAGCACTATTAACCCACGGAAGAGTAGAGTAATCCACAGGGCGATGAGTAATCCACAGGGCGATGAGTAATCCACAGGCGATGAGTAATCCACAGGGCGGTGAGTGGCGACCGTGGAGTGAGTCACTCTAACACCGCGGGGCTGAGGAGTAGGGTTTTGACTGAGGACGCGGGAAACCGCGCTGAGGGAGCAGGGGCCGCGCAGAATGCGCATGAGGCCGTGCTGAGGACGCAGGAAGGCGTCAGAGGTTGCAGAGGCCGCGCAGAATGCGCATGAGGCCGCTGAGGACGCAGTAAGGCGTCAGAGGGCGTAGATGCCGCGCAGAGTGCGCGTCAGGCCGCTGAAGACGCAGTAAGGCGTCAGAGGGCGTAGATGCCGCGCAGAGTGTGCATCAGGCCGGTGAAGACGCAGTAAGGCGTCTGAGGGGGCAGGGGCCGCGCAGAACGCGCATAAGGCCGTGCCGATGACGCAAGAAGGCGTCAGAGGGGGGCACAGAAGGTGCCAGGGTGGGAGGGGATAACCTTTTAGGTGGCAGCTACACATAATAGTGTCGTTTCTCCCGACCTAAGACTCAGCGAAGCGAACCCCATGATGGAGGCTAAGCTATTTGCCTTAGGAGTGTTAGGACGAATGAGTCTAAGGACCCAGGTCCTTTCACTAGGAAAATTGTGCGCTATATATGTAGCACAGGTTAGAAACCACCTAAGACCATAGCTACACTCCGGGGTCACCAATTCTTGTGCTTGGGTGTCTAATAGCTAATTGGTCAACTGGAGAGAGAAAATCAAATTCCAGTGAAGGTTACTTTTATTCACAAAACATCAACATATATATAAAAAAAAGATTTAAACAATAAATATTATATTGGTCTATGGTCAACGCGCTAATGCAGTGCGCGCTGAGTAAGGGGTGTGTGCTAAAATAGCGAGTTACATATTATTTAATTCTTGTTACAAAAGAAAACGTCCGGGAAGGCACTGTAATGTAACACTGTGATGCACTGAGTAATGTTGTGGTATTGTAACTGTACGCCGGGGAGTCACTGCACTGAACACAGGTGGGAACACTATTAACTCACGGAAGAGTAGAGTAATCCACAGGGCGATGAGTAATCCACAGGGCGATGAGGTGAGTAAAGAAGAGGTATAAAATTATATATGAACAATGAAACATAATTAAAATAAAAGTTACAATAGTTTGGGCTGCAACCACACGTTTTCTCTGTGGAGCAGTGGTTTGTAGGGGAGACCGCTACAGTAGTAGTAGTAGTAATAGTAGTACTAGTATTTGTTGTTGCTGTAGTGATAACAATAATATTATAAATTCTAAAGGTCTAAAAAGCTTCAATTCAGATCAAAAAGCAAATAATACCACTATAAGCAAAGGCAATGCGATGGTGTGTGGGTGGAGGAGGTACACACATACGATTACACACACCAGGGAGAAAGTTATTGAAGGTAGCAAGGATATGGGTTAAGAGGAGACTTATTATTACTATGGTAAGAGGGAATAACAAATAAGATAGCATTGAAAAAAAATGTATGGGAAACGTAGAGGTTGAAGAAAGGAATGTATGGGGTAAGAAGAGGTTGAAGAAAGGAATGTATGGGGCAAGAAAAGGTTGAAGAAAGGAATGTATGGGGTAAGTCCATCCACTCCTACGCTGATGATTCTACCCTGCATTTTTCAACGTCGTTTATTAGACGTCCAACTCAACAGGAACTAAGTGATTCACGGAGAGATGCCACCGAGCGCCTAACTTCTGATCTTTCTATAATTTCTGATTGGGGAAAAGCAAACCTTGTTTTGTTCAATGCCTCAAAAACCCAATTTCTTCACCTATCTACTCGACAAAACCTACCAGATCCCCTCTTCTTCAATGACACTCAACTGTCTCCTTCTACAATGAACATTCTAGGACTATCCTTTACTAAAAATCTGAACTGGAAATCTCACATCTCATCTCTTGCTAAAACAGCTTCTAAGAAGTTAGGTGTCCTGTGGCGTCTGCGTCCTTTTTTTTCTTCCTCCCAATTGCTTGCTCTCTACAGGGGCCTTATCCGCCCATGTATGGAGTATGTCTCACATGTTTGGGGAGGATCCACTCATACAGCTCTCCTAAACAGGGTTGAGTCAAAAGCTTTTCGTCTCATCAACTCCTCTCCTCTGACTGACTGTCTTCAATCTTTAAATCACCGCCGCAATGTTGCTTCTCTTGCTCCCTTCTACCGTTATTTTCATGCTCACTGCTCTTCTGAACTTGCTAACTGCATGCCTCCCCCACTCCCGCGGCCTCGCTGCACAAGACTTTCTACTCATTCTCATCCCTATTCTGTCCATCTTCCTAATGCAAGAGTTAATCAGTATCTTTACTCTTTCATCCCTTTCACTGGTAAACTCTGGAACTCTCTTCCTGTATCTACTTTTCCACTTTCCTATGCTTTAAATCTTTTCAAAAGAAGAGTAACAAGATACTTCCCGCACTAAATTGGCTCACCCCTCTGTTTTTATTTTATTCTCTTACTGTCTTCTTTATAGGGACTGGCAACTAAGCGGGCTTTGTGTTACCCATTTTTGTTGTGCCCTTGGCCAGTTCCTTGTGATGTAAAAAAAGAAAGAAAAAAAAGAAAAAAAAGTAGAGGTTGAAGAAAGGAATGTATGGGGCAAGAAGAGGTTGAAGAAAGGAATGTATGGGGCAAGAAGAGGTTGAAGAAAGGAATGTATGGGGCAAGAAGAGGTTGAAGAAAGGAATGTATGGGGCAAGAAGAGGTTGAAGAAAGGAATGTATGGGGCAAGAAGAGGTTGAAGAAAGGAATGTATGGGGCAAGAAGAGGTTGAAGAAAGGAATGTATGGGGCAAGAAGAGGTTGAAGAAAGGAATGTATGGGGCAAGAAGAGGTTGAAGAAAGGAATGTATGAGGCAAGTAGAGGTTGAAGAAAGGAATGTATGGGGCAAGAAGAGGTTGAAGAAAGGAATGTATGGGGCAAGAAGAGGTTGAAGAAAGGAATGTATGGGGCAAGTAGAGGTTGAAGTAAGGAATGTATAGAGTAAGAAGAGCGAGCTATTAAGGGGGTCGTTCAGTGAAACTTGAAATATAGCTCCGATCCCATTAAGATTTTTACACGATAAACTACATTATTATGCAGCATTTTTGACCAAGTCTGAAGACGATAAGATTCTTACTTTGTTTACATGAATATTTTAAAATTAAATTTGGTCATTTTTTGGCAAAATTTAATTTCTATCTGCTTTCTCAGAAACGATCATATATCAATTTGCTTTATATTACTCGATAACACAATCACTCTTCTACATTTTCAAGTATGATTTTAGCTGTCGCAGTGAAATTAGATATTTAGCAATTTTTTTTCATGTCGTACTGAATTTTACCATAGATTGATTTTCTTGGTATTAATGTTGCATGCATTTTGGAGCAATGAACATACTACAAAAACTGCCTATTGCATGCTTCTGTCAAATGCTGCAATCAGATTGGGAATAAGTCAAACTGTTTTAGAGAAGATAGAAAATATTCACCACTAATGAGGGAAAAAAGTTATGAGCAGTTAAAGTTTATTTGTCATACTGATCTACATTCACTGAACTAAACAGCATTCCAGGCATCTATAATTTGTAATTAGACTAAAAACAACCAATTTAGAGCTTTTGGCACCTGGTCCCTTTTTTTTTTTTTTTATATATATATATAAAAGGATATTACGCGCCCGAAGGTGTTTAGCAATTTTTTTAGGTTTTTTTTTATCTCGTAAATGTATTTGCTATTATTTGCAAATATTTACACCAATAAAAATAAAATAAAAAAGGAGTAAATTACATCTGTATTCCTCTTTCCAATGATATATTGTTTATGAAATTGGGTACAATAGTGGCGAAGTTATTAAAGGAAAACTGGAAAAAAGGCAAGTTTTTCAGTAGATAGGTCTTCTCCCTCTACTCCGTCATTACTGAGGCCTTGAGACGACCCTCAGACCCTCTTTGTCTCACAAAAAGGGACTGAGAGGTGCCAGTTTGTATATGCCAGTGAATATCATGAAAAAAAATATACGTATATTTTTCGGGGGGGAGGGGGGGGTTAGAAAATCAGCCATAACTCTTTCTATTTTTCTTCTTTCTTTATAATATTTTGTCACAAGCTTGCCCAAGTGTTCAACTAGGCATGATATTATTTTTGGAATATTTTGATGTTTTTCGGAAATATTCACTGAACGCCCCCCTTAAAGGCAGCAAGGATATGGTTTAGGAAGAAAGTTTAGAGGCATTAAAGTCAGAGGGAATAACAGATAAGAAAGTATTTAATAAGAAGATAATTTAATAATAAGATTTAATAACAGATAAGAGAGTATAAGAGATGTATTTGTGAAGAGCTTTGAAGGTATTATAGTTAGAAAGGATAACAAATAAGATAGCATTGGAAAAACATATCTATAAGGTAAGAAAAGGTAGTTATTGGAAAGAATTGGAGCATGGTGGAGGGTCGCGGGATGTGTGTTAGGAGGAGAGAGAAAATATTAGTTAAAGTTTGTGGGGAAAATAATTCAACGTAAATATAAAAAATATATAAACAAGAAAATGCGAGAGAAAAAATATCCTCCTCATCCTTATTCTTATTTTAAAGCGTACAGAAAATAGTATCTTTTTAAAAAGTCTCTTTTTAACATTACATAATTACCAGAATATAAATATGTGTGCACCGTAGTCTTTCCACGACACAAATTCACGATTAACACACTCGTAAAACCAGGCCAGGAAATTACATGTCTGTTAAAATGTAATGGAGTTCAAACCTAATTATCACCTAAAAATGTCTACAATTTTGTGTTCTACCTCCCACTACCTAATTCTACTTCCTCCTTCCATCCCTCTCTTCCTTCTTTCCTTACTTCCTTCCTTTCTTTTTTTCTTTCCTTCCATCCTTCCTTCCTTCCTTTCCTTCCCTAACCTTCTCTTTCTTCCTTCCTTCCATCCCTCTATCCCTTCCTTCCTTCCTTCCTTCTTTCCTCCCTTCTTTCCTCCCTTCCTTCCCTCCCTCCCTTCCTCCCTCCCTCCCTCCCTCCTTCCCTCCCTCTTCCTCCTTCCTTCCTTCCTTCCTTCCTTCCTTCCTTCCTTCCTTCTTTCCTTCCTTCTTTCCTTTCCTTTCCTACGATCTCTCTCGCCCTTCCTTCCTTCCTTCCTTCTTTCCTCCCTTCTTTCCTTCCTTCCTTCCTTCCTTCCTTCCTTTCCTTCCTTCCTTCCTTTCCTTCCCTAACCCTCTCTTCCTTCCTTCCTTCCTTCCTTCCTTCCTTCCTTCCTTCCTTCCTTTCTTCCTTCCTTCCCTCTCTTCCTTCCTTCTATACAAATGTGTCTCTTCCTTCCTTCCTTTCCTTCCATCCCTCTCTTCCTTCCTTCCTTCCTCTCCTTCCATCCATTCCTTCCTTCCTTCCATCCCTCTCTCCATGCCTTCCACCCTCTCTCCCTTCCTTCCTTCCATTCCTCTCTCCCTTTCATCCTTCCTTCCTTTCTCTCTTCCTTCCTTCCTTCCTTCCTTCCTTCCTTCCTTCCTTCCTTCCTTCCTTTCTTCCTTCCTTCCTTCCTTCCTTTCTTCCTTCCTTTCCTTCTCTTCTTCCTTCCTTCCTTCCTTCTTTCCTTCCTTCCTTCCTTCCTTCCTTCCTTCCATCCTTCCCTCTCTTCCTTCCGTCCATACAAATGTGTCTCTCCCTCCATAATAAAAACCAATATTTCACACACACACACACACACACACACACACACACACACACACACACACACACACACACACACACACACACACATACACACACACACACATACACACACACACACACACACACACACACACACACACACACACACACACACACACACACACACACACACACACACACACACACACACATATATATATTTTCATCATCATTATTTATATCTCGATCTCGATCATAACATGCGGTTCACAGGACGAGTTTAGTACGCGATTAAAACATGACGGTACACGAAATAATATGTATAGCGGGGTCGATGTATAGGGTGAACAAATATACATGTATGAATACCTGAATTCTGTATTAGTGAGGGTCAGGTGTGTGTATGTATGTATGGTTGATATATACATGTTGAATGTATATATCCAAGGCACATGTTGAATACATGTGCCTTGGAGACACGCCCAACATTCTTGATCTTTTCCTAACTACTAACCCTTCTGCTTACACTGTGAAACTATTCTCTCCGTTGGGTTCCTCCGATCACAATCTTATTTCTGTAACCTGTCCTATCTCTCCGGTACCGTCTCGGGACCCACAACCACTACACCACCATCACCACACCACCACCACCACACCAGCACCACCACATCACCACCATCACACCACCACCACCACACCACCACCACCATCACCACCACCACCACCACCACCACCACCACCACCACCACCACCACAACACCACTACACCACCACCACCACCACCACCATCACCATCACCATCACCACCATCACCACAACCAGCACCATCACCACAACAACCACCATCACCACCACCACCACACCACCACCACCACCGCCATCACCACACCATTTTTTTTAGAACTTTTTTTAAAAACTTTTTCAAGAACAATTTAGCACTTTTCTTTTTTTTGTAAAAAGTCAAGAAAATCAAAGAAGGGGATGGTGAAGGTTAGGAGAACAGGCCTCTATGTACCGTTGGCTGCTATGTTCCAGCGGCTGATATGTACCACTGGTGGCTGCTATGTTCCATCCAAGGCTGCTATGCACCGCGGCTGCTGTGGACCATCAGCGGCTGCTATGGTTAGGTTAGGTTAGGTTAGGTATACTTTGTGGTTAAGGTTAGGTTAGATTAGGTTAGGTATACTTTGTGGTTAAGGTTAGGTTAGGTTAGGTTAGGTTAGGTATATTTTGTGGTTAAGATTAGGTTAGGTTAGGTTAGGTATACTTGTCGGTACATAGCAGCCCTGCAATGGTACATATAAGCCAAAGCATTGGTACAAAGCAGCCGGTACATATCACCCGACGGTACATAGCAGCTAGGAAACAAGGTTAGGCTGGGTTAGGTCAGGTTGTAATAGAAGTATTTTAAGGTGAGGGTATTTAAAAAGTTGACTTTAGCCTGTGCGAGCTTGGACACGTTCCACATCTTTAGTGTGGACGTCTATTTCCTAGTTTTAATCTGATCAACACAATCATAACGTAAATCAAAGTTATTTTCATTATTTCCACAATTTCTTACCTTTTCCATGAAGGTTATACTTAAGCCCTTGAGACCCATAACGTAATTTCCATTGAAATTTGAGTACCATTAGACGATTTTTAGTGAATATAAGCAATATTCTATAGATATGACCTGTTTAGTATCCTTGACGACTAACAAATTTGGTAAATTAAGTTACTTTTCGTAATATTATGACTAACAACATACAAGTTTTTATTGCAAAGAAAAGATCTGGGTGTGAAAAGGTTAACTACATGTACACTAGAGCATGTGTTTATTTTCGTTCAAGTTTTTCTTCGTATACAGCCAAGCAATTATCATAATGGAAGAATGATCCTTAGCCCTCGTTCATTTTGATCGCCTCTTACGATTCTTTGTTTAATTTATTGTAAGGTAATATCCAAGGCCAGCTGCACCACACCTTGAAGGGACAGGGTGGTGGGTGGTGGCGTCAAATATATACCTACAAGCTTATCAATGATTAAAATAGAGTTAGAAGTAGTAGTAGTAGTAGTACCGTAGATAACAACACTAAAGTCGCCAGGACAAAGTTTTTTTTCGATGTACAGACGTCTGGTGGCGTTAATACCTACATTTCTACATCCATGATTTCAGGAAAGTTAGAAGGGGCTATCTAGAGAGTTTGTGTCATTTTGTGTCTTCATGTGTGTCATATTATGGCTATAAATGAACAAATTACAAAAATATCGCCAGAGTGCCGACCAACAATAAGGGCGCCAATTAGTGTTTATGTTCTGAGTGTCCTCCCGCCGTCGTCGCTCACGCGAATTTTTTTTTACGAGTAGGGAAATTTGAAACCGTATATATTTGCAGATACAAAGCATAAAACATCGCTGAAACAGGCTAGATTATACAGTCATGATATAAACTACTGTGTATCATCTTCAGTGGCACATACATATCAGTAGTGATACTATAATTCGTAATATATGGCGCCTGGCGACATTAGTGCAGGTGGCGACTATAGTGTTATCTACGGTAAGGTGGTTCCACGCCCTACCACGAGCACAAGGTTCCCCTCCGCAGACACCCTCCGGGGCTGGCTTACCGGCACGTCACAAGGGGCGCCACGAGGAACCCTTGGCTATAAAGTGACCATTTTCATTTCAACATAATTATTTCATAGTTAATCATGCATCTGATAAAAAGATGTTTGATAAATATATATTACAATTACTACAAAATACAAAAAATGAAAAAGTAGACTTCCCTCTTCCATTACCTACTCCCCTAACGGGGTTCGAACCCGTGACTTCTGCTTTCCAGAGCAGCCGTGTTACCACTACACAATAGGGCCAACATCAAAGGTTATGTGCTATTGTAACTATTTCCGCATTTTTTTTTTTTTTCTTCACGTTGGAGCCTAATGTAATTGTGGACGCCGATGAGCCACGCAGGAAACCCCGGGACAAGATTACTAGACTAGCTATCATTAAAAGTCTACAGATCTTGCCCTGGGAGACCATTTTCAATACCAACTACAGGTGGTATTGAAAATACCTGTATACAGAGACCCAGAGGTAAGAGCTACAGAGGAGGACTATAGTGTTATCTACGGTAGTATCATCATTATTATTTTTACCATTATGATTATTTATATTATTATTATTATCATTATTATTATTATTATTATTATTATTATTATCATCATTATCATTAACATTGGTGTTGTGAACGAGACTTCCTCACTTGACGGCACCCTTTTTTCCCTCCTCCTGTCTCAGGCTGTGACCCGCCAACCCTGCTCACTGTGGCAAAGGCCGCCAAGATCATCATTAGTGCAATCATTACTATTAACACTTATTATTAACACTATTATTTCTACTACATTGAAAACACGAGATCAGATTACGAAAAGTGATATACTTGTCAATTACTTTTTAGCGAAATTTGAAACCGTAAATACTTGCAAATACAAAGCATAAAACAACACTGAAACAGGGTAGATTATACTTTCATGATATAAACTACTGTGTATCATCTTCAGTTGCACATAAAAATCAGTAGTGATGCTATAATTCTTAATATTTGGCGCCTGGCGACATCATTGCAGCTGGCGACTAAAGTGTTATCTACGGTAGTAGTAATGGTAGTAGTAGTAATAGCAGTAGTAGTAGTATTGGGAATGATGATGATAATGATAATAATAGTATGATAGTGGTATAAAGCAACAAGAAATTTGATAACAATAACATTAAAACCATTTTCATCCTCTCGCGGCGACGCATTATTAATATTTTTGTGGCAAATGACCAGTAATGCCTCTTGAAGAATGTGCTGATTGAATACATTGTGACGTTTCTTTATTTGTCAGCTATAATGACCGTAATAATAATAATGATAATTATAAGAATGGTGACTCTAACCCACCATCATTACAATCACCAACACTACACTACAATCCCATTACCACCACCACCACAACTACAATCACCACTATCACCACCTTTACAATCTCATCACCTCCACCACCACCACTACTCTACAATTCCACCACCACCATCACCACTACAATTACCACCACCACCTTTACAATACCATTACCACCACCACAACTACAATCACCACCACCACAACTACAATCACCACCACCACCTTTACAATCTCATCCCCTCCACCACCACCACCACTACTCTACAATCCCCCCACCACCACCACCACACTCACCCACACTTCAAACCACCAATCATCACCACAACCACCACAACCACTACACTACAATCCCACCACAATCACCACACTCACCCACAATGCAGCTCTCATCACCTCGTTTTAACAGCTATAATAATGGTAATTGTAATAATGATAAAAATAACAATGATTAATCCAAACCACTACTATCACCACTACACTACAATCTCATCACCAAAACCACCACATTCACCCCCACTTCAAACCGCCATCACCACCACAATCATCATCACCACCACACTCACCCCCACTGCCCCTCCGCCACTCATCACCATCCACAATCATCATCACCACTACACTACAATCCCATCACTCAATCCCACTGCCACTCCGCCACCCATCACATCGCTCTCTCACAGGCCACTCCATCACGCCCAATGCTCCATCCCTCACGCACCCCCACACACACTCTGCATGCCTCATCAAGGGTGCACCTGACGGCCTCTCACCTGATTGTGCCGAGGCCCCGCACACCCGAGGGAGGGACGGGCTGATCTATAATGCAAATTACCTGAATTACTAATTGTTTTTATATTTGCGCTGAAGTAATTATTGTTGGTTTTGAAGTTTCATCCACACACACAGAAAAGAAAAAGGAATATTCTAGTCAAAAAATATATTGATGTGGGTGATCTGTAATGGTAATGACGTGAATTTCCAATCTTTTATTATTTGCAATTAAAAAAAAAGTAATTGTTGCTGATTCTGAAGTTTCATCTACACTCACAAAAAAAAGGAATAAACTAGTGAGAAAATAAATCAGTCTTGATTATGGCTTTTTCTCTCTTTTCTAAGCAATCATTGTTGGTTTTGAATTTTCATCCACACGCACACTCACAAAAAATAGGAATATACTAGTGGAAAAATATATCAGTGTTGAATTTGTCTTTTCTCTTGTTGTGTGTGTGTGTGTGTGTGTGTGTGTGTGTGTGTGTGTGTGTGTGTGTGTGTGTGTGTGTGTGTGTGTGTGTGTGTGTGTGTGTGTGTGTGTGTGTGTGTGTGTGTGTGTGTGTGTGTGTGGAGTGTTTATCATTACTTCAACTACGCTTGATTTGTTTCAGAGTTAGAAGTGTTATATCCCATCGTTCGCCCCAAACACTCAAGTCATCAAAATTCTAAAAGTGAACATTCCTTTCCTAAAATCTTACATCTGGGATACCTATTTAACCTACTCTGTGTTTAACCTCTATATACCAACAGAAAGACTATCATAAAGATGCCTTATACCAGGGGATACCGTAGACCAGCGTTTCTTAACCTTTTCCGACATCAGCACCCCCTATAGTCAGGTCTAGGAAGTCCAGCACCCCCTATAGTCAGGTCTAGGAAGTCCAGCACCCCCTATAGTCAGGTCTAGGAAGTCCAGCACCCCCTATTTCTGGCTAACATCTGGTTACAGAGACTACAGTTGCTACACTACTACAGGGATAAAGTAAAGTGAAGTGAAGTACTGCTTGATCATTTGTTTTGTTCATTCTCCAAAAATAAAACACCAAGGATGCCAATACTATTGCCAAAAGCAACGGAATTATCATTTCCAGTGCTGCCCTCGCCACTTCAGGGTACGCTACCAACTGATCACACCAGAAACCTGACAATGATAATGTACGGAATTTGTCTGACAACCCTGGTTCACCTGCAGATCAATAAGCTCCTCCTTCATGTTGTCAGCATCAATCATATCTGCCAGGAAGGGCTGCTGAATCCATTCTAGAAATGTATGATCCTTGGGAAAGTACTTTGTCATGGTGGTCTCCGAGGTGAGCAACAATATTTTCTACAAGCATGGGACTGACTGTCTTATTCCCCAATATCTCGTCCATAATAGGAAAGCTTCCAACATTCCCTCCCTGGATTCGACGATTCCAGAGTGATAGCTTCTTCTTGAAGACTTCTACTTTCTCTGCACAAACAAAATTGTTAGCAAACATGCCTTGCATGGACAAGTTGAGTTCATTAAAATTGCTGAAAATGTCTGCCAGATAGGAGAGAGAGAGAGGATAAACATTACGTCCTCAAAATTTTCAGCGAACTTATTCCGATACTCTCAGAGGAATATTGAAATATCATCCTTGAGCTCTGCAATACGGGTCAGGATTTTCCAACGTGAGAGCCACTGCACTTCAGTGTGGAAGAGAAGGACTTGATATTCACTTCCCATCTCCTCACAAAGAAACTTGAACACTCTGTTGTTTAAAGGACGACCCCGAATGAAATTCACAACCTGATTACAGACATATAGAACCTCTTTGAGGTGAGCCGGCAACGTCTTTGCAGCCAAAACATGGCGATGGAGAACACAGTGTTTCATGATGATATCTGGTACCCAAAGGTGGGCACCAAACCGTTAATCCGTTAATCGTTAATTAACGAAGTTAACATTTTTGTTAACGATTTAACTTTTAAGTTAACTTTGGAAATTATTATCGGACTAATTAACTTCCGTTACATTTAACTTCCGTTAACTCAAGTCCGCTAACCCGAAAAATTTCACAAAAACTTTAATTTAATTGTTTTTTCACCCTTTTCTGGCTCTAAAAGACTTAAAAAACCTAAAACAGGGCCAAAACTATGAAATCATCCTTGTTTTTTCTTTTTTTTCAAGTTAAAACTTTAAAATCTGCTTTTTTTTTATTTACTCTAAATAAAAAAAAAATATATAGTTTTTGGGTTCTAAAACCCTTAAAAAAACCCATAAAGGCTAATTTTATAGTTTTGGCACTTTTCAAAGGTGTCTTTAGGTGGTTTTAGAGCAAAACCTTGATTTTTTTTTTTTTTTTTTTTTGAATAAAAATTAACGTTAACGGTTTATCGAGAACTTCCGTTATATTTTTTAAGAATTAACTGATTAACGGTTATCGAAGTTAATTTTTTGAATAACGGATTAACGGTTAACGAAGTAAACTTTTTGATTGACGGCGCCCACCACTGCTGGTACCCTCTTCTTAACTAAAGCAGTAAAGCCAAACCTATTCCCTATCATGGCTGGGGCACCATCTGTGCAGACCGACCCTACCTTCTCCCACATGATCTGATGCTTCTCAGAGAACTCGTCCAAGAGTCAGAATACTTCCGCTGCCTTCGTCGTCGTTTGCAATGCCTCGTAGAAGAGGAATTCATCTTTAATTTCATCATCCTTGATGTACCGGGTATACAAAATCAGTTGACTCAAATTGGAAACATCGGTTGATTCATCCAACTGGAGACTGATGCAAATGGGACTGTCCATAATCTCCTGAACAATCTGGTCCAATATGTCGCAACTCATATTTGCAACTCTCCTTGTGATGACATCGTTGGACAGAGGCACTTCTTTCATCTTCTTGGCTGCTTCTGTTCAAAGAACCAGTTCTACCATCCGAATGGTGCATAGCTTAACCAGGTTTTCCGGAGCCGAATGCAAAGCCTTCTCCCTGATGCACTGGTATGCCACCTCATAGGAAGCTTGCAGATGGGGTTTCTGCACTGGCTTGAATCCAAGTCGGGGTAGTGTGCCTTTCTGGTCATATCTAGCCCTCTTAGCCTGCAATCGATAGTCTGTTCATTTTCTGCAGCTGGATGCTTCACTTGGTGTTCTCGGAGTCTAGCATACTCAAATTTGAGTTGCAAATAATGAAATGGCAGGTCATACATTGTGCAATGTCTGGTCCTACACGATCATCCAGGAGTGCAGTGAAGCCATACGTTAAATATTCGTCACTTCATTTACGCGTCTTTGGTATTGCAGAATAACACTAGCCTATGGACAAAACAAAGAAGCTGTTATCAAAACAGCACCAATCTAACTTAGACATTTGACCTTCAAAATTAAATTGATTGGTGTTTTGACCATAGGTAACATTCCCCCAAAAAAATACTTCATAAAATTGGAGCAACTACTTTATAAGTGATGTTAACAGAGAAACAAACAAACAGACACAGACGAACACATAGTATTATTCCACCTTCGGGGGTAGAGGTAATGATAATATGTGTACAATTTATAGTCAACCAATGATATTTTTAATAAAGACAGCTGAAAGATTTAATATTTAGGGTGGGCTCAAACATTTTCCAGGCCCATTAAATTGGTGCAGATTTGAACAAGCGTCATCAATACATTCATCTATAAAAAAAATTATGCGACACATTGAAGAGAGAGAGAGAGAGAGAGAGAGAGAGAGAGAGAGAGAGAGAGAGAGAGAGAGAGAGAGAGAGAGAGAGAGAGAGAGAGAGAGAGAGAGAGAGAGAGAGAGAGAGAGAGAGAGAGAGAGAGAGAGAGAGAGAGAGAGAGAGAGAGAGAGAGAGAGAAGAGAGAGAGAGAGAGAGAGAGAGATTATATGAATAAGTTAGAGCGAATGCGAAAGAGTATACCTTTCAATGGTCTTATCAGAATTACTGGAACTTGAAGTTAAGTCGAAACACAACGATGCGGGGGCTTGAGCTGTAATGCTACTATGCAACTACTGCCTGCAGCGGCGCGGTCACACCTCTCACGTCAGACATCAGCACTCGAGTGGAAGTACACTCTAAATGAAAGTCAGTATAATGAGATTAAAGCTCATCAAATAAAAATAGTACTCGTCAAAATGTCTCCCTTCAATACTTTTGTATCCATTGCGAGGAACTAACATTGTACTGCCATATATGGAGCCTTTGCCAGCACCCCCTAAAAATTTTTCAGCACCCCCTGGGGGTGCTAGCACCCCAGGTTAAGAAACACTGCCGTAGACGAACCAGACTCGAGCACCACAAAGGGAGTGTATTTATTAATATGCCGGACCGAGCGAGGTGGTGGTTTGGGCTTCGGTGCTTCGTTATTGTTGCATCGTTAACCCCTTGAGGCCCAGATCTTTCCTTTGCCATAATAAAAATCCTATGTTTTCGAGCCATAAAATTACGAAAAGTAACTTAATATACCAAATTAGCTAGTTGACAAGGATACTAAACAGGTCATATCTGTAAAATATATATCTTATATTTACTTAAAAACGTCTAATGGTACACAAATTACAATGGACATTACGTTTTGGATCTCAAGGGGTTAAGGAGAAGAAAATGAAATGGCTCGAAGGTTGGAGTGGTTGGTTTTTCTCTCTGTTGACCAATGAAAGTAGTTTTTCCAGTCCTACTTTTGTTTTTTCCTCGAGTAGCTACATTTGTTTCCCCTTTTACTCCGCCCTCTTTCCTCTCTGCACACACACACACACAACAGGAATATCAATGCTGCTCCTGCTACTGTTGCTGATGCTACCACTACTACTACTAATATTACTACTAGTGCTGCTACTACTACTACTACTACTACTACTACTAAACTCACAAATGTTATTTATAAATGATCTCAGTTAGGTTTAAAATCAGGAATGTTTTTTTAAATCAGTGGATTCTCATTTTAAGGAAAACTGTGGCATCAGCCTACATGCTAATGACATTGGCATAGTAAAAGCTCACATCACATGGTACAGACTCATGAACCTCACACTGGTCGATATCTCTTGTAATGAACACCGATTTTAATGTTTATTTTGTACATTTATGCTTGCAAGTAGTTTTATCACTTTTATATTTTGTAATTTTAACCCACCTCACTAGTAGAATGTAAGTATGATATATATTTGCAAGAATATTTTGCTTTGCTATGTATGTACATTGTACATATACGAAATAATACTGTTTGACTTTGACTTTGGCTACTACTACTACTACTACTACTACTACTACTACTACTACTATACTACTACTACTACTACTACTACTACTACTGCACTACTACTACTACTGCTACTGCTACTACTAGTCCTACTACTACTACTACTACTACTCCTACTACTACTTCTACTACTACTACTACTACCACTTCTACTATTACTACTACTACTACTACTACTACTACTACCAATAATGACGATAATGATAAATGAACAGCAATGATGATGGTAATAATGATAACAACAATAAGTATAATAATCAAGTATAGACGTCCGGCCTCTGGCCCCTTTGCTTTTGGCTCAGTTCTTATGGCTGGAACGTGACAGCGAGCCACGTTCCAGCCAATTAACTCATTACGTGAATTACTCATTAAGGGCTTGTTCTATGCAAAAAGTTTGTTTACAAACCCCCATTGATTTTGACAGCACTACTTGGATGTTGAATGTCAGCTCAATCCGACAATAATTAGGAGTAGTTTACGCTAATTACTCATCAAGGGCTTGTTTTACGCAAAACAAAAATTCCGACGACCCCCATTGATTTTGACAGCACTACTTGCATGTCAAATTTCAGCTCAATTCGACAGTATTTAGGAGTAGTTATACACTTTTTGGCGGAAACTTGGTTCCACGGGTCTTATGGTAAGCGACAGCGAGCGAAGCTCGCTGTCAATAATAGCAACAAAGATAGCTACATTTACACACTGATTAAATCAAGTATAGACGTCTAGCCTCTGGCCCCTTTGCTTTTGGCTCAGTTCTTGCGGCTGGAACGTGACAGCGAGCCACGTTCCAGCCAATTTACTCCTTACGTGAATTACTCATTAAGGGCTTGTTCTATGCAAAAAGTTTGTTCTACAGACCCCCGTTGATTTTGACAGCACTACTTGCATGTCGAATTTCAGCTCAATCCGACAATAATTATGAGTAGTTTACGCTTATTACTCATTAAGGGCTTGTTTTACGCAAAAAGTTTCTTTAGACGACCCCCATTGATTTTGACAGCACTAGTGGTATGTCAAATTTCAGCTCATTCCGACAATATTTAGGAGTAGTTATACACTTTTTGGCGGAAACTTGGTTCCATGGGTCTTATGGTAAGCGACAGCGAGCGAAGCTCGCTGTCAACTACAAACTTTTAGAATTCATAAAATCAAAGAGCAGCAAAATATTCCAACACACAACAACACACAACAACAACAACAACAACAACAACAACAACAACAACATCAGTAATAAAAACAGTGACAAGGTAAACATGACACCACATACTTCCAACCCAGGTTATGAGACTCCTCGCTCATAACAGTCAGGTCAAAAACTCGCTCTCGCTCTCTCTCTCTCTCTCTCTCTCTCTCTCTCTCTCTCTCTCTCTCTCTCCTCCTCTCTCTCTCTCTCTCTCTCTCTCTCTCTCTCTCTCTCTCTCTCTCTCTCTCTCTCTCTCTCTCTCTCTCTCTCTCTCTCTCTCTCTCTCTCTCCTCTCTCTCTCTCTCTCTCTCCTCTCTCTCTCTCTCTCTCTCTCTCTCTCTCTCTCTCCCTCTCTCTCCTCGTATTTACCGCCGTGTCGAAATAACCCAATAACTAATAGCCCAATAAATAATCCGAGCTAACTTTTATTGTTTATTATCTCCTTTTTTTTAATATAATGGCAACACTTTATCAGGAATATTTCATCAGAGTGTACGCGACAGAGGCTGACCTGGGTGACCTTGGCTGACCTCGGCTGCATTGAGGTTTTTTTTTTCCATGACCCTTCCTTTCTATCCAAACTACCTGTTGATTTATAGAATTACAAGGAAGTTATTTTGTGGATGAAATTGTAGATTAGTAGAGTTTAGGTAAGGCTGTGTGTGTGTGTGTGTGTGTGTGTGTGTGTGTGTGTGTGTGTGTGTGTGTGTGTGTGTGTGTGTGTGTGTGTGTGTGTGTGTGTGTGTGTGTGTGTGTGTGTGTGTGTCGTCACCCTCACTGCATTTTTATTCATTTAACTGCCTTTAAACCTGCCTGCATATCTCTCTCTCTCTCTCCTCTCTCCTCTCTCTCTCTTTTCTTCCTCTCTCTCTCTCTTCTCTCTCTCTCTCTCTCTCTCTCTCTCTCTCTCTCTCTCTCTCTCTCTCTTTCAAATATTGAGGATTGATGGAGTCCCCGAGTAAACAGATGTGTTTTACGAGAAACACCGACACACGTAAAAACAAAATTAATTATCTCTTTGAGGCTGAAAAACACACACACACACACACACACACACACACACACACACACACACACACACACATGAAAAAAAGACAAAAGATGGCTACGCTGCATGCTTTCCTCTTGTATTTTTTCTGGTCACGAGCTTTTCAGAAAGTATTCAATCGCTCAAAAATATCCTGAAGAGTAAATAGAATTGTGCTTACTTCTCTTCCCTCTCAAAAAAAAATCATAAGGACATGGTTAGTTGTTGGTAGTTAGGTAGTTAGTGGTGGTATGTTAGTAGTTATAGCATGGTAGTTAGTGGCGTTTTATATTGCTATAAAAGAAACTATGCAAATAATGGGTAACAATAATAATGATAAATAATAATAACATAAATAATAATAAAAATAATAACAACTACAAAACACATACACAAAAAGAAGAATGGACTACGAAATGAATATGAATGAAAGAAGAAATAAAAAATGAAGGAATATCTATAATTAAGACTCCTTTAAGCTATTACTGAATACATTAAAGCTATCAACCACACGAGCATTGACGTATTAACCTCTTCACGCCCAGCTCTTTCCTTTGCTATATAAAATCGTCTCTTCTTAGCCATAAAATTACGAAAACTAACTTCATATACCAAATTAGCTAGTGGACAAGGATACTAAACAGGTCATAATGTATAAAATATTGCTTATATTCATTAAAAATCGTCTAAAGATAGCCAAATTACAATGAAAATTAGGCTCTGGGTCTGAAAGGGTTAACACAAGTATCGCTGACACAAAAATCACCGAAAGCATAAAGAAAGGTGTGTAAAATAGAAGATAGTGAGATAGATAACATGGAGGATAGATAGATAACATAGAGGATAGATAGATAACATGGAGGAAGGTGTGTAAAATAAAGGATAACGGAGATGGAGCAATAAGCGGCGGCGGGACAAAGGATGGGAGGCACTAGCAATCATTTCATTCATTCACCTTGTCCAAACGAAATTCATTAGGCGGCAGGTGAAGTAGCAGGTGGGAGGGAATGGTTAAGTGTGTGTGTGTGTTAGTGTGTGTGTGTGTGTGTGTGTGTGTGTGTGTGTGT
>JACEEZ010001103.1:10000-57500 GCA_016584305.1 Chionoecetes opilio | reverse complement strand
CAGCTGCAGCCGCAGCAGCAGCAGCAAGCAGCAGCAGCAGCAGCAGCAGCAGCAAGCAGCAGCAGCAGCAGCAGCAGCAGCAGCAGAGCAGCAGCAGCAGCAGCAGCAGCAGCAGCAGCAGCAGCAGCAGCAGCAGCAGCGCAAGCAGCAGCAGCAGCAGCAGCAGCAGCAGAGCAGCAGCAGCAGCGAGCAGCAGCAGCAGCAGGCAGCGCGCAGCAGCGAGCGCAGCGCAGCAGCAGGCGCAGCAGGCGGCGCGCGCGGCGGCAGGCGCGGCGCGGCGGCGGCGCGCGGCGGCAGCGGCGGCCGGCGGCGGCGGCAGGCGGCGGCAGGCGGCGCGGCGGCGGCGGCGGCGGCGGCGGCGGCGCGCAGGCGGCGGCGGCGCGGCGGCGGCGGCGGCGGCGGCGGCGCGGCGGCGGCGCGGCGGCGGCGGCGCGCGGCGGCGGCGGCGGCGGCGGGCGGCGGCGGCGGCGGCGGCGGCCGGCGGCGGCGGGCGGCGGCGCGGCGGCGGCGGCGGCGGCGGGGCGGCGGGGCGGCGGCGGCGGCGGCGGCGGGCGGCGGCGGCGGCGGCGGCGGCGGCGGCGGCGGCGGCGGCGGCGGCGGCGGCGGCGGCGGCGGCGGCGGCGGCGGCGGCGGCGGCGGCGGCGGGCGGCGGCGGCGGGCGGCGGCGGCGGCGGCGGCGGCGGCCGGCGGCGGCGGCGGCGGCGGCGGCGGCGGCGGCGGCGGCGGCGGCGGCGCGCGGCGGCGGCGGCGGCGGCGGCGGCGGCGGCGGCGGCGGCGGCGGCGGCGGCGGCCGGCGGCGGCGGCGGCGGCGGCGGCGGCGGCGGCGGCCGGCGCGCGCGTCGGCGGCGGCGGCGGCGGCGGCGGCGGCGCGGCGGCGGCGGCGGCGGCGGGCGGCGGCGCGGGCGGCGGCGCGGCGGCGGCGGCGGCGGCGGGCGGCGGCGGCGGCGGCGGCGGCGGCGGCGGCGGCGGCGGCGAGCGGCGGCGCGGCAGCGGCGGCGGCGGCCGGCGCGGCGCGGGCGGGAGCGGCGGCGCGGCGGCGGCGGGGCGAGCGGCGGCGCGGGCGGCGGCGGCACGGCGGCGGCGGCGCGGCGGCGGCGGCGGCGGCAGCAGCGCAGCAGCAGCAGCAGCAGCAGCAGCAGCAGCAGCAGCAGCAGCAGCGCAGCAGCAGCAGCAGCAGCAGCAGCAGCAGCAGAGCAGCAGCAGCAGAGCAGCAGCAGCAGCAGCAGCAGCAGAGCAGAGTAGCAGTAGCAGTAGTAGCGTAGTAGCGAGGTAGCAGTAGTAGCAGTGTAGTAGTAGTAGTAGTAGAGTAGTAGTAGTAGTAGTAGTAGTAGTAGTAGTAGAGTAGTAGTATAGTAGTTAGTAGTAGTAGTAGTAGTGTAGTAGTAGTATAGTAGAGTAGTATAGTAGTAGTAGTAGTAGTAGTAGTAGTAGAGTAGTAGTAGTAGTAGTAGTAGTAGTAGTATAGGTATAGTAGTAGTAGTATAGGGCTTAATTAGTATATTGTTAGTTGTGCTCAAAATATTACAAACTATGATTATAATGCTAACTTCCTGTCTGTCTGTCTATCTGTCAATCTCTCTCTCTTTATTTTCTCTTGATCATAACCATTCCTCACTCAAAATATATTTAGACATACGCACACGCACACACACACACACACACACACACCCCACACACACCCCACACACCACACACACACACACACACACCATCACCACCACCATCACCACCACCACCACCATCAGCACCACCACCACCACCACCACCACCACCACGGAATAATAATTCCAACAGTATAATAATTTCAGTGTCAGATTCCGGCCTTTCATTAATGCATGTCAGGCGTGAATCATTCCTCGTCTCTAACATTGGCCATCCAATACCCGATGAGCCCTGTAAACGGGGAATGAAAACAAGGGGTACTCCTCTCTCTCTCTCTTCTCTCTCTCCTTCTCTCTCTCTCTCTTCCTCTCTCTCTCTCCTCTCCTCCTCTCTCTCCCCTCTCTCCTTCTCTCTCTCTCTCTCTCTCTCTCTCTCTTTTCTCTCTCCTCTCTATCTCCTCTCTCCTCTCTCTCTCTCTCTCTCTCCTTCCCTCTCTTTTCCTTAAATCATTTTATAATGCATAATAATAAAAGATAAAGTCCGAGGCAACACGTTAAACTCCATTTCATCTTTTAACTTTTCCCTATAAAAAAAAAAAAAAGGGGTTTTAGGGGGGGATTTGAAAAAGGGGAGAGAGAGTAAAAGAAAGAAGTGAAGAGAGAAGAGAAAGGAAAGAAAAGAGGAATAAAAAAAAAAGCCCCCCCTTCCCCCCCCCCTCCCCCCCCCCCCCCCCCCCCCCCCCCCTTTTTTCCCCCTTTTTCTTTCCTTTCCTTTCTTCCTCTCTCTCTTCCATCCTCCCCCTTTACCCTTAAACAAATGAAAAAAATATTTTTAATTTTCCGGCCCTTTTCTCTCATTTTCTCTTTTCAGCTTCTCCCCCCCAAAAAAATTTCTCCCTACCCGGGAAATTTCCCCCCCAAAAACCCCCCCCCAAAAAACCCCCCCCAAAAAAAAAATAAAAAGATAAAGTACGAGGAACACGTAGAACCTACTTACTTTATAGACAGAGGAAGACAAGAAAAGAGAGAAGAGGAGAGGGGAGAGAAAGAGAGAGAGAGAGAGAGAAAGAGAGAAAGAGAAGCGAGAGAGGAGAGAGGAGAGGAGAGAGAGGAGAGAGAAGAGGGAGAGAGAGAGAGAGAGAGGGGAAGAGGAGGAGGAGAGAGAGTGAAGGAGAGGAGAGGACGAGAAAAGAAGGAGAGGAGAGGAGAAAGAGAGAGAAAAACCCCCTTTCCCCAAAAAATGCCCCCGAAGGAAAAAAGGGAAAAACCCGGCCCCCGAAACGAAAAGCTTTTTTCCCCCTGCCCCCAACCCAAAATTTTACCTCTTTTCCCGGGGCCCCCCCCTTTTTAAAATCTTCTATCATTGGGGAACAGTTCCCTTTAAAAAACCAAATGATTCTTTTCCCAAATTTTTAACGAGAAAAAAAGAGGAGAAAAAGGGGAATAGGCTTTCTTCGTGAATCTTACTCTTCACGCCCAGATCTTTCCTTTGTTAGTATATAAAATTGTTTACTAGTCTTAAAAGATACAAAAAGTAACTTAGTATACCAAATAAGTAGTGAACAGGGATCTATGCAGGTTATATTCATTGAAGTTTGCTTATATTCATTAAAAAATAGTCTAATGGTACCAAATTACAATGGATATTACGTTCTGGGTTCAGGGGTGAAGCAGAGATGAACACAAGAAGACAACGTTAAAAACAAAAAGAATATCAAGAGTCCCAAGGGAAAATGGAAATACCAAAGAAGAAAGCGACTGAGGTCTGCGAGGATAATATGTGTGGCTGGCGGGCCCGTCAGGGAGGCGCCCGTAAAGAAGGGGCGGCGTCCCCTCCTGTACCCCCTCACAAGACTTTAAGGAGCTCTCGTGATGCTGGACACCGCGACTCTTCTGTATCTCTGCCATCCAGTGGCGTGGGGGTCCTCTCTCTCCCCTCTCTCTCTCTTCTCCCCTCTCTTCTTTTTCTCTCTCTCGCTCTCTCTGTGTCTCACTCTCCTCTCTCTCTTTTCTCTCTCTCTCTCCTCTCTCTCTCTCTCTCTCTCTCTCATCTCATCTCTCTCTCTCCCCCTCTCTCTCTTTTCCCCTCTCTCTTTCCTGCATTTAGGTAGGACATTATTATTATTATTAGTTTTATTGCAAATTTCACAAACATTCTTACCTTATTCCATGTATAATTTTCTCATATTTGTCAAAATTTATACTCTACATATTTTATTTGTAACCTAAAAAACAAAAAAAAACATTACTATGGTGACAACATCCCTTACATATATAATTTCAATACATCATATAATAACTGCACAGATAGCCCTACTTTGTCCCTTGTACCCATCAAAATTATCCTACGGGGGAAGTCTGCATGTCATAGTTGCTTCTACATTGGCTGGAGAGGGGGACACTGCCAACAACACATGGGACTCATCCTGCACTGCATTTTTACACATGAACACAGTCGTAGTTCTTCGGTATTCCATTTCTCCTGCCTGTTTCTATTCTAAGATTATGGGACATTTGTACGTAAGCCTCGTAAATGCTTGGCGTTTATAATCCGGGATAAAATCCATATTTATCTACACTGAATGTACAGAGAGTTCGGCGTTGATTTGTGTTCTGTATGTGACATATTTGGAGGCAGTCTGAGGTTTCTCCTGAAATCCGTCTAGCCACTCTGTCAAGTGGGTTTACAATACTTTCAATCCTTAGTGCCTGTGTCAGGGAAATTTGTACCCGGAGTATTTGCCGCCTCACACAGCCCTGAACGCTAAATGATAGGGTTTCTCCTTCATCTGGTGCCCTCAACCATGACTCAAGAAAAAATTTTGCCTCCTCCTAAACAATTAAAAATTTTATGCTGGTTGTATGCCTGATTCAATCATACAAAAGATCCGGACTGGTATATTTCCTGACTCCTACACACAAAGCAAAAGTTAGTCATGGTGACTAACTTAGCATACTAAAGCCGTGGGGTCTAAAACGAGAACCCCAAATTAGTCACGCTGAGTAACAATGGTTTTGTAATATTTTGAGTAACTACCTAGTAAATCTGAGTATGGCTTAGTCAAAACCCAAAAATGACTAACCAGCTCGTCAAGTTCACCGTTTTGGGAGTATCCACATTAGTAAATTGGACTAAGGGGGGGCAAAAAATGCACCTTTAGGGGTGCAGGTTTTCCCACCTTTATAGGTGCAACTTTTGCACCTTTTGGAGGGGTGCACTTTTTTGCATCCATATAGGTGCAGCAAATGCACCTTTAGGGGTCAACTTTGCACCTTGAAAGGTGCAAAACGATATCACCTATGTTGGGAAACCCTTTAAGGGTTTCAAAGGTTGCACCTTAACACTAGGGTACAACTTTTGCACCTTTTGGAATTGGAATTTTTTGGGGGCAATTTTGCACCCATATGGGTGCAAAAAATGCACCTTTAGAGGTGGGTTTTGACACCTTTAGAGGTGCAACTTTTGCACCTTTTGGAGGGATGCATTTTTGCACCCATATGGGTGCAACAGATTTCACCTTAATGGTGAAAACTTTGCACATTTAAAGGTGCAAAATGATGTCCCACTTTTTGCACCTTTAAAGGTGCAAAAGCTGCACCCACGGGTCAAAACTGCAATTATTGCACCTTCTGGAGGAGTGCAACATTACACCCTATTGTACAAATAGGGTGCAATTATGCACCCCTCCAGAGGGTTTGCAAAAACTGCACCTCTGCACCTCCAGGAATGCAATTATAGTTATCTGTCCTTTTTGGATCTTTAAAGGAAGAATTCCCCAAAATCAATTTTTTTCATGACAAGTTGGAGTAACTTTCTATCGAAAATTATGGATATCATGAATTCCTCCTTTTTTAAGATCCGTAAAAGAAAAGAAATCCCGCATTCTTGAAGGTGGGTTGTTGCTGCAAGAGGGGGGCAAAGTACACAAAACAGCTTTCTCCGATCCCAAATCAATGTGAAAGTTCCTGCCCAATAAGTACTTTTCAAAATTAAAGCAAGGATCTTAATAAACCAGCATTCATGTTAACATTGTCTAACTTTACTTGTCTTTAAAACGAAATATCTAAGGAAAAAACATGGTTAGTTATAAGGATAAACATGATTATGAAATACATCATTAAAGCTGAAACAACTTGAGAATTAGAAAAAANTGCGACTACTTTACCACTATACAAAGACAGAAACAGCAAGTTAAGTCCCTCACCCACCTTCCCTTCGTCAAGACCGGCGGGAAAAAAGTGAGAAAAAGCACCATACATTATTGAAAAACTGCCTTGAAATTGTGTCTGAAAGGCTCAAGGAGAGACAAACTCCAAGGTTAAGCTTAAGGTATGAAAATAAAACACGCAAGACATTTTCGGAGGACCAAAGTAATAGAGCTGGGCAGCTGATGCGAAGTATTTATCTTCTTTGTTCTTAATTAAACGCCTCAACCGTGTTACTACATGTGCTGGACGATAGAGTTCCAAATATTTACACCTCTATTATAGAAAAAATGCTTCTTTCATGTGAGTTCAATCTTAAACCAATGATCTTGTATCAATTATTACGAGTCAAGCTTTTTTGATCAATATCGAAATAGTTGTTTGTTAACATTATCGTAACCATGGAACATTTTAAACAGCTCTATTAAGTCTCCTCATTACCACGTTTTGACAAACTGAACAAGTTAATTAAGTTCCTTCAATGGCTCTTCGCATGGATGTTTAGGAGGCGCAGCATCATTTTAGTAACTTTTCTGTGTACTCTCTCCAGCTTGTACATATTTTTTCTATAGCAGTAGTAGTAGTAGTAGTAGTAGTAGTAGAGAGGAGGAGGAGGAGGAGGAGGAGGAGGAGGAGGAGGAGGAGGAGAGGAGGAGGGGAGGAGAGGAGGAGGAGGAGGAGGAGGAGGAGGAGGAGGAGGAGGAGGAGGAGGAGGAGGAGGAGGAGAGGAGGAGGAGGAGGAGGAGGAGGAGGAGGAGGAGGATTACATAAGATTACATAGGAATAACAGACACCAGGAGACCTATTGGCCCATGACGAGGGTATCTGCTGAACTACATACTACTAACTATCAACTACTTGTAAGAAAACAGTTGGAAAATGAAAATGTCCCTAAAGAAGATAACATGGAACATGTTCCGGATTATAACAAATTTCCGGATTCCGGAAATAACATTCGGAACATGGAAGTTTCGTAGTGCAGAATGATAGGATATGAAATATACTAACTACAACTACCACTACAACTAATCGATACGGGGGACTGGATATGAATTCGCAGGGCACTATCAATACCCATTTACTTTACAGTGCGCGTCAAGTTTGTTTTTAAATGTAGCTATTGTGCTGGCTTCAACAACATTTGCTGGTAACTTGTTCCATCGAGCAACGACTCTAACATTGAAATCATTTTTACTGAGATGAGTGATGCAACGTTGACCGTTTAGTTTTAAACCATTATTTCTTGTTGTCACTTGAGTTGAAAGCTCGAATAGGTTCTCTTGATTAATGACATCAAATCCTTTTAGGATCTTAAAGGTTTCTATCAAGTCCCCACGGATTCTACGATCCTCTAAGGAAAACATATTAAGTTTCCGCAGTCTCTCTTCATAAGATGAATTTCGCAGAGATGGAATTTGTTTGGTTGCTCTTCTTTGCACTGATTCCAATTTGGCTTGATCTTTTACGAAACAGGGCGACCAGAATTGAACGGCATATTCCGAGTGCGGCCTAACCAAGGACGTGTATAATTGTGTCATTACTTTCGGAGTTTTATGTTCAAAGTTGCGTTTAATAAAGCCCAACATCATATTCGCCTTTTTACTGGCAGCTAGTCAATGCGGACTGGTTTTAAGATCATTACTGATGATGATACCTAAATCCTTTTCCTGCTGTACTTCAGTTAACGATTTATTTTGCATTTGATAGTTATATTTGAGGTTATCGTTGCCTATATGCATTACTTTACATTTATCGGAATTGAATTTTAATAGCCATTTACCACTCCAATCTGATAGTTTGTCGAGATCACTTTGTATGAGTTCGCAGTTTTCTCTAGTATATGCTTTACCGCCTAATTTGGTGTCATCTGCAAATTTCGATATTTTAGATACAAGTCCGCAGTCCAGATCGTTTATATATATCAGAAAAAGAGTAGGACCCAAGACCGAGCCCTGAGGCACCCCACTAGTAACATCTAACCAATCAGATGCCTCGCCATTTATTACTACCCGTTGTTTACGATTTCAAAGCCAATCGCCAATCCATGAACATAATTGCTCTCCTAAGCCATGTGCCCTTAGCTTGGTCAAAAGTCGCTTATGGGGAACTGTATCGAAGGCTTTCTGAAAATCAAGGTATATTACATCCGAGGGAATTTTAGCCTCCCAGTTTGAATAAATGACATTAAAAAAATCGAGTAGGTTTGTTAAGCAGGATCTCTTATTTCGAAATCCATGCTGGGAGTTTAGTATTGAGTTATTTTCATCGAGAAAAGACACTATTTTATCCCGCAATATTTTTTCAAATAGTTTAACAATCACAGACGTTAGACTAATTGGGCGATAATTACTTGCAAGGCACTTACTCCCTTTCTTGAATATCGGTGTAACATTAGCTAATTTCCACATACTAGGAACATTTTTGTCCATTAGCGATTTATTGAGAATAATCTTTAATGGGAGCGAAAGTTGACTGTGACATTCGCGAAGTAATCGCGGCGAAATTTCGTCCACCCCCACGGATTTTGCTGGGTCAAGTTTCTGCAAATACTTTGATATTTCGTCTACTGTTATCTCTCCTATTTCCAATCTATCACTTTCGAGTCCCGCATACATGTTTACTGGTTCTGGTAATGGAGCTTCGTCTTCTTTAATAAATACCGCATTAAAGTAATCATTGAGTACGCATGCCATGCTCTTATTATCATTTACCAAGATGTTATGTTTATCTTTCAGTGGCCCAATACTTATTTTGACGTTTTTCTTACTTCGAACGTATTGAAAGAACCTTTTCGGGTTTGATTTGGATTCCTTTGCAATTATTTCTTCATACTCGCGCTTTTTAGTCTTTATTAATCCTTTGCAACGTCGCTTTAAAGCACGTCATTGTATTCTCTAGAATCGCAGTCCGCATTTGATCGCTTGTAAACTTTATACGCTCGGCGCTTACTGCCAATGATTTGTTGAATCTCATTAGTCATCCAACTGGGTCTGTTTATGTTATTCAGACGTTTTCATCATGGAAACATGTTTTTCAACCACCGATTGGAGTTTATTTGTGAATAAATTACACATGTTTTCGGCGTTATTACCGTTTAGTAGGTCAGCCCAATCAACTTCGCTTAGTACCCTGCTGATCTTCGTGAAATCTGCTTTATTATAATTGGGAACTAATAACCGATTTTCGGTGATGTCTACAATGCAATTTATGCCGCATCTGATTAACCTGTGATCACTGTTTGCCAAAGGAGGAGGAGGAGGAGGAGGAGGAGGAGGAGGAGGAACGGTTTTCTGTGCAGGCGTGCCTTTCTCCTTTCCGTACCCGAACCCGATGATGGTCCGTGTCTAATTTTTCGGAAGAAAGAAAATCATGATATTGACACGTGCA
Organism: Chionoecetes opilio; assembly: GCA_016584305.1. NCBI lineage: Eukaryota > Metazoa > Arthropoda > Malacostraca > Decapoda > Majidae > Chionoecetes > Chionoecetes opilio. Next base: position 48,306 of record JACEEZ010001103.1, on the reverse strand, counting down.
TTGTAGTGCAAATGGCGCAGAATTACTGTTATTAAGGAGCATAATATGGAGTCCTTTGTGCCGGTGTATATTGCATTCCTCTCTACATGGACACTCGGCACCGGCTACTGTATATGGTGTGAATTTTTATTTTTTTAGGTTTTTAAAAGTCCTCCCCCAGAAGCGGGTAATAACATCTGTGTACAATGAACATTTCTGTTGGAGAATATGGACACAGGACACTACCATAAGCACATTCAGCAGAGAATAGCAATGCGAATATATAAGCACGACGAAAGTTTGTAACCTAATGGAACTGTTAAGTCTAAGGGAAAAGGTTTATAATGGCCAGTTTAGTGATTTTTTTCCTATTTTCTGGAAGAAAAAAAAAGTTTGGAGTTAACGTTCCATAAAAATGGATGTTTATCAGTAAGTTAAAATGGTCCCACGAGTCTGTAGCGTGAAAGCAAAACTGGCTTTTCGGTACTGGACGTCACAAAAGCGAGGTAGTGAAGAAAGTTTTGCGGAAGGACAAAATTATGATGCAGTGCAGCAGCCTTCACAGAGTGTTTGGGATACGATTAGCTCGTTTCTTATCTTCCAAGAGAACTTCAAAGGTAACTTGCTTTCAAGGCATTACGTCTTGTATCTTGCTGGAAGCTCTTTAATTATTGATTAAATGATTTTTTTTTATCATTATGATAATTATTTCATTATGATCATTAAATGATCATAAACCCTGATTTACCCAGATAATAAGGTACTTCAGGTTATCTTTTGCGGATAGAATTACAGCAATTATCTTTGACTTTATGACGAAATACGTGCTGTTTCTTTAGTAGGAAACCTAAGGGAAGGATTTGCGGCAAAATGACGTGGACAAAAAAACTTTGGTTACCTTCCTCTTAAAAATCAAAGAAATAAGAAGTGGGTGGAAGGGAAGACTAAATCTGATTTGTACTCGTTAGGAAGAAATTATTGCACATTTTCCTCTTCTCTGGCCCCTTGCGGCTTCCTTGCAGATTACGTCGACGGGAAATTGCAATGACCGTGTTATTTTTTTCCTCCCTCACGCAGCCGAAATGCATATCTTTTTTTATACTCCCTCCTTCCCTCCCTGCTGAGCAACATAAATCAAACTCACAGGACACCTTTCCCTTGTCGTCAGCACAGGTGCCACTTATGCCCAACTTTCTCTTTACCTTTTTTCCTTTCCATCCCCTCTACTCCTACTGCCTTACTTCCCAATTTCTTATACTCTCCTTGTTTCACATCTTGCCGTTTCACAGGCTCTCTCTCTCTCTCTCTCTCTCTCTCTCTCTCTCTCTCTCTCTCCTCTCTCTCCCTCTCTCTCTCTCTCTCCTCTCTCCTCTCTCTCTCTCTCTCTCTCTCTCCCCTCTCTCCTCTCTCTCTCTCTCTCTCTCTCTCTCTCTCTCTCTCTCTCTCTCTCTCTCTCTCTCTCTCTCTCTCTCTCTCTCTCTCGTCACACTTCAGAGGTCACTTGACACTCAAGCGGATTGCAATACTTGGCAAGGAGTGGATCCCTGGGCTCCAGCTCTTCCTTCGACGCCCCAAGCCAGGCTGGGGTCAAGGCCGGTGCATTCGATCAAGGCTTTCATGTGGTGTTGGCGAGACAAATAAAGAGATGAGGGAGAGAGAGGATGATGAAAGATATATATATATATATATATATATATATATATATATATAATATATATATATATATATATAATAAAATATATATTTTATATTAAAACATAGACTACTATATCTCTGGACTGTTTACGCGCCAGTGTTTTGAAATCGCCAGGCTGCATAGGGGCCCTACTTGTCCCATCTATGTACACCGTCTTTGACTGTACCGGGAACGCATAAGTGTGGTTGGGGTGTGGCTAAGGTGTGGTGGTGGTGGTGGTGTGTGGTGGTGGTGGTGGGGTGTTGTGGTGGTGTGTTGTGGTGGAGTGAAGGTGTGGTGAAGGGGTGGGGTGTGGTGGTGGGGGTGCGAGTGGCTGGGAAATGAGAGGAAATTGTGTGGAATGGTTGTGGGTGGGGGTGGGTGGTTATAGTGTGGTAGGGGGGTAGAGGATGGGGGCTATAGTGTGGTGGGGGGGAGATATTGGGGTGTGGTTATAGGGTGGTGGGGGGAGATATTAGGGTGTGGTTATAGTGTGGTGGGGGAAAGGAGGGGGATGGTTATAGTGTGTTGGGGGGAAAGGAGGGGGGTAGAATACTGAGGAAAGATAAGAGGTAGGTGTCGTTATGGTTGTGATAGTGGTGGGAAATATTGGGGCGTGGTTATAGTGTGGTAGGGGGTAGAGGAAGGGGATGGAATATTGTGGAAGGATAGAGAGAGGTGCGGTTATGGTTGCGGTTGTGGTAGTGGTGGGGGGATAGAAGGCTGCTGTTAGGAGTGGTGTGGGAGTTGTAATGGGTTGTGTTGGAGTGTGGTTGTGCATGTGGTAGGGAGTGATAGTTAAGGTGGCAGGGGTTGTGAGTGGGTTGTGAGGTGTTTAAAGTGGGTTGTGAGTTGTTATGAGGTGTTGTTAGAGAGTTATAAGATATTATTAATAATTATGAGGTGCTGTGAGTGGGTTGTGAGGGTGTTGTGAGTGGGTTATGAGGTGTTGTTAGAGTTATAAAATATATAATTAATAATCATGAGATGTTGTTAGTGGGTTGTGAGGGTGTTGTGAGTGGGTTATGAGGTGTTGTTAGAGTTATAAGATATTATTAATAATTATGAGGTGTTGTGAGTGGGTTGTGAGGGTGTTGTGAGTGGGTTATGAAGTGGTGTTAGAGTTATAAGATAATATTAATAATAATGAGGCGTTGTTAGTGGGTTGTTAGGGTGTTGTGAGTGGGTTATGAGGTGTTGTTAGAGATATAAGATATTAATAACTATGAGGTGTTGTGAGTGGGTTGTGAGGGTGTTGTGAGTGGGTTATGAGGTGTTGTTAGAGAGTTATAAGATATTAATATTCATGAGGTGCTGTTAGTGGGTTGTGAGGGTGTTGTTAGTGGGTTATGAAGTGTTGTTAGCGAGATATAAGATATTATTAATATGCATGAGGTGTTGTTAGTGGGCTGTGAGGGTGTTGTGAGTGGGTTATGTGGTGTTGTTAGAGAGTTAAGATATTTTTTTAAATTATGAGTTGTTGTTAGTGGGTTGTGAGTGGGTTATTAGTTGTTGTGAGGGGTTATGAGTGGGTTATAGATTTTATGAGTGGTTATGATGTGTTGTGAGTGGATTATAAGTAGTTATGATTTGTTGTGGGTGGGTTATGATGTGTTGTGAGTGGGTTATGAGTAGTTATGATTTGTTGTGAGTGGGTTATGAGGTGCTGCGAGTGGGTTAAGAGGTGTTATGAGTTATAAATGAGTAGGTTATTAGGTGTTGTGACTTGTGAGTGGGTTGTGAGGTGAGTCAAATCCGAGACGCATCATTAACTTTACCTCATATGGTTTTAATCACCACCCACATACACCCACACACACACCCACCCACCCACCCACCCACCCAACCCCACCCATTAAGTTACTTCATAAAGACAGAAGTGTGCCATATAATTTTTTTTCTTTTGTACGTTGTAGCCTATTGCGCCTGTAGGCATATGGAGAGTCTTGATGTTGGTCATCTCGCCCGTTGGTGGCGCAGGCTGGATTTTTATAGTGACACCTGTGATCTCAGGTCAAGATCCCATTTTCTGTTATGTTCGGTTCTTCATTTTAGGTGCATGCAGTCCCTAGAGTCCACCGTCACACTCGCATTCGGCAGACAGGTATACGCTGCATGTGGGTTGCTTCGGCCACTCGACGATGGATTTGACAGTTGCTCCTTGGTGAGACTTGAACTCAGGACCTTCTGCTGCCCTACCAGGCTCTTGAAAGAGTTGCCCCCGGCAGGATTTGAACTCGGGACATTGAGTTCATCACTCCAAGACGCTAACCACTCGGCCACCGCCTTTCCAATGCATGCTTTCTTCGAATAAGTTTCCGGTGCCGAATGTTTTTCTTTCATAATTTCAAGACTGGTGTGAAGGAAAGCCACGATTACTTATGAACAAAGCCACTCACTCAATTAGCTGTTCCACGAGATATAACCAACTTCCGCACATTTGTCACGGCTAATATTGCGCAAGTTTCTCACCTTCGCCGAACATAAGACGTGCCACACCTGCTAATACACGTCTGAACGCTTCAATTTGTTTACTTGAATTCCTCAGTCAATGTCATACTTCATAGTTTTGTTATGCAGATTTGTCTATCACGTCAAGTTTTCTGTCAAACGATGAAGAAACAAACACACATCACAGCACACAATCATATGATGTCGCATATATCCTAATGTTGATGAATATATAATGAATACGAATACTCTTACAAGTAAATATCTAAAGAATATTACAAGTAAATCAAAATATCTTATACGGAATATTTTTTAACACATTATCCATTGAGCCTTAGAAGTCTGCCTTATCATTTCTTTTGAGTATTATAAGTCGGTATATTTGTGTAGAGACTTATTTGGGCTGAGTTAAATATGTACGTCCAGTTTTGTACAAATTTTATTTATATGTCCAATAAGGAACATAGAGATATTACAACCAGTAAGTGATCGTGGTACAACACAGCCAGGGAGTCTCGGCGGAGCGCGTGAGTGGTGCGTCCAGGTAGTGTGAAGATCCGAGATGTTCTCCTGTCTTCTCCCGTCTTCCGTCCACTTCTCTCCTCTGTTACAAGTGTCATTGAACCTAACATAATGCTGAGAACTATACATTTGGCCTGTGACCTACTTGGATCGAGCTGAGAGAATGCAAGGTGTTCATGGTTCTCACGGTGAAACGTAGCAGGAAAGATATACGTATAATTATATATATATTACATATATATATATATTTATATGTTTATAATGATCCTAAAAATATACTGTTTCTTTTGATGTTAAGTATATGAAAATATCCTATATGGAAGTTATAATATGTGTTACACTTGTGATAATAGTTGTAATTCAATAGTAATAGTTATGCAAGTTAGTATACATGTTAGAAGTGATAACTGACTGACATTGTTCGGGCCGCTATATAATTTGTCCTCAAATTAGTCACATAAGAATTTGCTAGGGAATAAAAAGTGGTAAAAGAAACTGTACACCTAACTAATGGCTATATACATACATATAATATATACATTATGAAACTCTAAAGTTCCCAAAGCTTAATTCCTATCGCTAAAAGTGTGTAAAATCTGAGCTAAATACACAGAAAAAAAAATTACGAAGAATTCGACGGGACCAGAGATGGAAGGATGGGCCGCTTGAATTCCAAGTATCATGAGGATATTGTAACAAATGCTAATGGAAAACAATGGTTGACATGATGTTCAACATCAAAGAAAATTACATGGCCGAGTAAAAAAGTATATGTGTCAGTTCTAGCGTGGGGAAATCCACAATATGTAAAAATCACTGAAAATAATTGTCAAGTGTAAGATGTAGCAAGTGTACGTGTACCGTAGACGGTAGCTAGCAAGCTCAATAACTGTTAGCGAAAGTAGCTGTAAAAATTACATGGAAAAATTGAGAACATAACATTGCAAGTAATGAAATCGTTATCGTAAATTGTCAAGTAATCATTAAAAATCCTGAATGTGTCAAGTAATGACGAAGGCTCGTCTGCCTGTAGAGCTGCTGCTATGTGCATAGTATAACAATTTATGTACTAGTAATAGTACTGTGTCAGTAAAATATTATAATGGTCTGTAGAAATATATGTAAAAATAGACAAGACCTTGCCTGATACAATCTGTGTGGGTGTATCAGTGTGGGTAACTGTGGTATAAGGAACCGAGTAATATGTAAATAAGTAATAGACAAAAATGGATATATAACATAGGTAGAGACATCGCTGGATACACAGTAATGTGGTTGCATTGTGTGTGGGCAAATCTAAATTTGCCAAACATCATTCATAAATGAAAATAATGCAAAGTAATTGTAGAAAATAATTTGACATCAGCGAGTGTAAAAACTGACTGGCAGAGAAAATGAATGAATTTTTATTCGTCATTGGCGAACAATGTTATGAGAGATAAGGTTATCTGTGATCAATCAAGGTTTTCTGATGTCTGTAGTAAGACAAGTAGTCATCCGTAATTTCTCTGCGAGTTTGAATTCGTAGGTAAGTAATGATAAATAGTTAGTTAGTTGTACATAGGTAATACATGTGAGCATCATGTGGTTCATAGCGATGTGTGTATCACGTACATCATGTAGATGTGTAAATAATTCTGGAGTAACTGCTTGTCATGCATATATTACCTAGTGTAGTATGTTAGTAAGTACACAATCCTATCATTCAAGTAGTGATCGTGGTACAACAGGAAGGACGTAAGTAAATCATTCCTGTAGTGAATGTAATTCATTTATGCATTTAATACGTAAGGAATGCAGTCAAGTAAAAATGTGTAACTTGTGCAACAAATAAGTGTGTTAGTATTTCATGCAAGTAAATAATGTATTGTAACAAAAAGTGCGTTAGTATTATGGTTAATACATAGCAATGTCATGCAAGTAATTAATGTATTTCAACATTAAGTGCGTAAAAATTCCTTTAAATAAGGAATGTAAGTAAATAATGTCATTCGATGACAAGTGCGTAATAATTCCTTTAATTGAGGAATGCAAGTAAGTAATGTCATGCAATGCACTGTGGTGCAACTTTAACTGTTACATAATAGTATTCCAATGTGAAGAGTTATCTGTCACCCATTAGAGTTTCTAGCGTGCAAGAGCTACAAGGTAAAAATAGAAATTATATCAGATTCCACTAGTAGTTGGGTAATATGTAGCTAAACCCAAAAAATTCGTAAAACACCTATGTAAAGTATTTTCAAGAGCGTATATAACATTGGCTTGGTGTGTTGTGTAGATATTTTCTAAAAAGAGAACAACACACATTAAAATTCAGAATACATGGTAATTGTGAAATAATCAGGTGAACTAATATAAAATGTGAATGGTATGGAATGGTATGGAATGGTATGAAACTACTGTTTTTGCGTGTGTGATCGCAATTTGTGACGGTAATCATTGGTAGCAGTGTGTGTGTCATCATTAACTGCAGGTGTGTCCTGTGTAACAGTAATAGGTAAACCGTCACCTGTATCTAATCCTCTAGTTATTCGTAAAGTGACTCGCGATCGTTTAGTAAGACGTCTCAAACTAGACAATCACGATGTGTCTCAGAATCTTGCGAAGGACAGACAACAGTAAGGGATTACAGTAATCAGGTTCAGGAATCTTTAACACTGAACAGTGACAGTGATTGACAGTGACAGTGAGTGGCAGTGAGCTGCCACTGCTGATGGCCGGTCGGGCACGCTAGTTAATGCATTTATATCAATCTCTGGAGTTTGCACTGTTGCAGTAGTAAATGTGAACTCATAAAGTAGTAAATCAGGAGTAAATGTGCACTGATAAAGTAGTAAATCAGTAGTAAATGTGCACTCGTAAGAGTTATGTCTCCAGGAATTGTGATATATGCAGTACTGTTGAAAAAAAAAGTGTGGGAATACCGTGGTCTAAAATTTCGCCTTGTGTAAAAAGGATAGTCTTATGTTTGCTGAACAATATGATATAAGTGCCAAGACGGAGTTTGTACAGATGTTAAAACAGCACTATAATACTTCTAACGTTGTGCTTGTCCGTAAATGAGGTGTGTATGTGAATAACACTGTGTGTATACGTAATGTATATATCTGCTCGCCTAAAACTGTAAAATATTACTTAGCTGGTAGCTACATGGCAATGGTGTATGATAGATGAGGGCCCGGTGACTGACGAATGGGTGAGACTCAGACTGCGTTGCTCGTGGACTTGTAGTAATACTTGTAGTTAGTTGCTGGCTGTTGTGTTGCGGTAGTTACAGCTTGATACGATGATATCTTGGTTGGCTTGGTTGTGCTGGCTGGTTGTGGTTGTGATAGCGCCGGAGAACGTTGCAAGGAAGCAGTATAGCGTAAGTAGTAGTAGTTGCTTCTGTAGATCGGCTTAATCTTGGTAGACGTGGAAAAGCTGTAGAATGGCCGGAGTTTGGTAAACTCTTGTAGAGGCTTGTAGTTTTGCTTGTAGACTGCGTAGGGTATCTTAACACCGCGTTATGGTGTTATAAGACTGATAAAATCAGTCACCCACTGTTGCACACCAATTATAGTAAGCACACAGACTTATAGTATCTCTGGTATCATCTCGTTAAGTACACCAATAACAGTAACCCATCATCCTTTTTTTCCAGTGTTCCTAGTAAATTAATTTCATATTTTTGTTTACATATGTGGAATCTAATATGCTATAGGAGTAGCCGTGTGTGTGTGTTTGTCTGTCTGTCTGTCTGTCTGTCTGTCTGTCTGGTCTGTCTGTCTGTCTGTCTGTCTGTCTGTCTGTCTGTCTGTCTGTCTGTCTGTCTGTCTGTCTGTTTTGGGTAGCCGAAACTGTAAATTCAATTTTGATGAGAGTAGGCTCAAAAATTCGCAAATATATCGTAGGTGGTAAGCGGCTTGGTTCCATGTCGAATGAATTATTTTGAAGGAGGGTTTTGGGCAAAAACACTTTAGAAGTATTAGATTTCTGGAAAAACTCTGCGGTAACGTTTTGTCCGCATTCCACAAACTTAGTAGACTCATGGACGTTTGAGTGCATGTGAGTGTGTGTGTGTTGGAATCACACGGAACACAAAGGGTTGGAATCACACGGAACGTGGTCTACCCCGAGGCACTTTGACCAGTGACCAACGCCAGCAACAACACGATTGGAGTTTGCAATCACATGTTGTCATATATACTACTACTACAAACATCAATACATGGGTCCGAAGGGCCACAAGCACTTGTCTAATATACTATAGGAGTAGCCGTGTGTCTGTGTATGTATGTGTCTGTTTTGGGTAGCCGAAACTGTAAATTCAATTTTGATGAGAGTAGGCTACAAAAATCGCAAATAAATCGTAGGTGGTAAACGGCTTGGTCCCATGTCAATTGAATTATTATGAAGGGGGGTTTTGGGCTAATAACACTTTTAGGAGTATTATATTACAGGAAAACTCTGCGGTAACTCTTGTCGCATTCCACAAACTCAGTAGACTCATGGACTTAAACGTTTGTGTGCGTGTGTGTGTGTGTTGGAATCACACGGAACACAAAGGGTTGGAATCACACGGAACGTGGTCTACCCCGAGGCACTTTGACCAGTGACCATGGACAGCAACAACACGATTGGAGTTTGCAATCACATGTTGTCTAATATATACTACTACTACAACATCAATACATGGGTCCGCAGGGCCCACAAGCACTTGTCGTTTACTACATCACTCACTGCCCTAAAGTTATGTGGAGTATGCTCTAAATGGATACTTGAGAAATTACCTTTTTGGTTCATGTAGTCTACTTTATATTTTCTGCATATTCCACAGTATTTTTAACATACATTCCAAAGAACAGTTTGTCATACGTTTCGCAGTATTTTTTAGCAAGCATTCCATTGTATATTTTATCATACATTCCAGGGTAAATATTTTCTATCATGACACATATTTCTTCCAAGAGTATGTGGCATTTTTGCTTTTTTCAAGCCTACCTATGCTTCCTCATCAGTCGTGGTATTGTACGAGTACATTCACAACGTTCATCTATGCACAGTTATATTATGTGCTTCTTACAAGTTCGCCTCTGAAAACTTGTGCGAGTTCCATGCAGACGGTCTTGAAAAGTGTTCAATCTTGTCAAGCACTGAAACTTTTTTTTAGTGGACCCCAATCTCATTTTACCCAATTTCATTAAAAGAGGTGGCGAGAATCATTTTAGGATTAATCCACTATTGTCAAATTTCTATATTTCTTTTTCATTTCCATAAATGGAGGTTTTCTCTCTTACCCAGTGTCGATCATGGGCTCTGCTATAATACTCGTAGCCAAACTGTTGGCTTAGAAATTAATAATGTGTGCATGATCTTCACTTGTTATTCACATTTTTTTTCAAAAAATTCAACATTTTCACAATCTTTTAAGTGAAGAGAATGGGCAGCTGCAATTAGAACACCCTCATTTTCATTGTTCAGATGATTTCCTGAACCTCTCTTGGATCTATCGACTAACAACTTATGAACTTATGAACTATGAACTTATGAACTTATGAACGTCTGCACGTTCATAAGTTCCTGCTGCGAGGGCAGAATGTATGCAGCAGTATCAGTGAAGTAAGAGGTTACCTAATTGGCAGGATGTAAATTCCCTCCCACATCACCTATGCCGGGAAGAAAAAAACTTCTTCCAAGCAGGTTCTCTACCTTGATTCTTTACGCCAGATATCAGAGTGAGCTGTCTATCTATCTATATCTTTTTTGGTGGAATAGCATCGGGAAGGTCATTGCGACCACAGCAACAGGCCTAGTGGCAGGTGAAGTATATCGGTATGGATTTTTTTTTCGTTTTTTTTTGAGGGGGGGTATTTTACATTTAGTATACAAACAAAAATTATCTTCCATGACTTTTCGGCATATGGTACATCACTGAGACGACCTTTGCTTCGTGTTCTTGCTTGTTCTAAACGCGTAGCAGACTGTTTAGGCGGCTTTGTCTTGCCTTGCTCTTGTAAACCGACCTCGCTTTCACTTAAAAAATGCTAAACACATACATAAAGTTTTGGTGGAACTTCCTTGGACGATAAATTAAGATAGATTAGGCTATCGCGATGGGAAACACAAATCTCCATCACACGCGCTTGGCTGTGTGCTCCAACTCACACACCACGTAATCTGACTCCTCCCGATGTTCTTCCAGTAGAATGTCCTAGAAAAATTAGCAGACTGATTACTCGTATTCCGGAACAGACTAACTGAACCTATACTTATTTATCTATACTGGACGAGAAACAATATATTGCATAACATTTCATTCTGGAATTCTTTTTAACGTCACAACAACAACAAAATCCATGAAATAACCATTGAGCGAAAATGGTGTGGAAAAAACCATTAATTTCCTTGTTTCACTGCCGCCACCATGAACCCAGAGCACCTACAACACTGCCCACCCGAGACACCACCTGGTTGATCTGCAAGGTACCCAATATACACCAATTTACCCACGTATATGAGCCACACGTAGTGACCAATACACTCCCTCCACACAGAGCCTACCTTAGCCTGCCTACCCATCTATACCATGAGTAAATACAATCAATAACAGCACACACCACCTTCTATACCTACCTATATGTACCTACCAACGCTAGACTCCGATCAACAGACTCCACCCTACCCTAACAGCAAGCTATATAAAGTGTAACTATGCGGTGATCAATACATCCAATCTTTCCACAGACGCGCCCGCGAATTTTTTTTCCCAAACGAGTTTGCACAGGTTGGCGGTCCTTTACTCATAGTACTGCAGATATGTGAATACATTGTGATTTTAATGATAGAACCATGAAACTTGGTACACAGTTAGGGCATGCCTATGGGAAGATATTTGGCTATAGGGCCATCGGCAATTTGCCCTGTGACGCAATTGGCGGTCATTTTTCAAGATGGCCGGCATCAGCTGTTATAGCCCCTCTGAAATGTTAGCTAAACTCTATTGTAGTGATAGTAGAACTGATTTATTGGTATTATTTACATCTTATCAATAGTTTATATAAGTCTAGTATGGTAGATAATTATAAATATAGTCTTTCTAGGAAATCAGTCAGTGCAAAGTCCACCGCAGACACAAGTGCAGTGCACTGCAGAGCAGCGTTCCGACAATTGCAGTGTCCTCTTCAGCCCTTCTTGCAACCACAACGTATGAGTTCCCTACAAGCTTTTGTGGCTTCTGGTAGGGTTGTCCAGCATATTTCGTAGCCATCCTGGACCTTGTTCCACCCCCATTCACTTGGAGATGGAAGCTCTGGAGCTGTGATCATCATCTGTGCCCAGCAGTGACCAGCCTGGTAGGCAGCCCTCTTGATATGCTGGATGAGTGCAGCCTGTGTAGGAGGGAGACCATCTATTGCTCTGCCTTTCTGGGTGAACAGTTCCTTCCTTGCCTTGTTGACACACTCCTGACTACTGGTACGATCATATAACAGAACCACAAATCGTTCCAGTGGCCCCAGCCATTCTTCTATTGACTGTGGGCTTGGTCTAGCAGCCAAGGCACAGAATGCTGAGGTGACATTTCCATATGTGTTCCATGTGGCCCATGCGGTCCTCTTGCCCCTGCCTCCAAAACAGGACACCGTGTCGCACCCAGTGAAGGCATGGAACATTGGCAATGCAACACACCGATCAGGACCAAGTGCTCTGGCTGTCTCATGAAATCTCATGTGTTGAAACAGAGATATACCAGTTCCATGGAATGAGTCGTGTGCAGTAGTAGAGCTGGGGTTATGGTCAATGTTGTCAACTGCAGCTGTTGTGAAGAGAGCACCTTTCAGCTTAGGAGGACATACAGCTTTCTCTATACTGTAGTGATGACAGATCTTGTTGCCTAGCTCATTTGAAATGTTCAACACACGGTCATATGAAATGCTCAGGCCCAGCTCATACAGATTGTCCACAAGTTCGCGCTTTCGAGTTTTTGTGTGAATCATCACGCCTAGGTACATAGGCAAAGGTGTTTCCCGTTCCTGGCTGTGCCTGGTTGTACTTGTAGTCCGATTTTCCCGATGCCTTACCAAACTGTTGTGCATCAGTAGCTGCGAAATGGTGAGAACTGGTTGTGGCACTGCTGAGGAACTTGACTGTGCTTTGATTTTTGGTCCATTCAACACCATACCAACTAATGCCAGAAGAGAAACTGGCACAGAATCTTCCTGACATCTGGGTTCAAATGAACTACTGAATTGGTTTTTCATTTTGAAGAAGTCTCTCATCACTATGTTGGCAGCCCTGGCAAGATGAACAGCGTCAATCAGGCTCGCATGTTTTGATCAATGCGGATCCAACATCTCCTTTGGCAATGAGGGCCACATCTCTGCCTTGCTTATGAGCTGCCAAATCTGGAAAATAGCCCAATATTATGTCTTTGAGCTTGGTGGAGTGGATGATTCCTACTACCTCAATCCCAAATAACTTAAGTCTAATGCTGTACAGGTTCACCAGGTCTTTGAGTTTGAAGACGGGTGCAACTACAGCATCGTTACGGGCATCTTCAATATAGGATACCAGTTCAGCAAATGCAATGCCATGGTTGACGGTGTCCACATCAGACTCTTCAAATGTTCTTGTTTTTCTTGCTCTATTGTATAATGAGACCAGGCACAGTACATGGTATTGGACATCTTGTGCAACTAGGTCTCCTTCACTCAATTTGGCAAGTAGTTGTCTGTCCTGCAATTTGAAGGCACATTGTCGGACACGGGCATCAACCCCGAATGTTGATGCAAAGACTACTCTATACTGGACTAGCTACTCTTGCCCCGCGCCAACCCGTCCATGACCAATGGAGGCCAGTTTTGCGATTCCTGTCATTTTAGAACATCACCCCTACTTCCCTTCCTAAGGTTTATCAGTATATATGATATACCGTTATCTTCGTAAATGTTTATTCTATAATATTATCAAATAAAAAACAGTAAAATACACTAAAGAAATGCCATTATGAGAGAGTGAAGAAATATGTATGACCTCAATATATACTTAAACTCTTCGCCATTTAATATTTTGCGAGCAAACATTTTAGATGAAACATATCAATAGAAGCGGATTTTCATTAGCTTTCCATTGATATATTTCGTTTTCTGATAAATTAATTAGAACCATGCATAAATTAGCGTTAGCTAAAAAAATAACATCATCAATCAGATCGGCAAGTAAAAAAGTGTTCCATGAATATAGTAGACTATGGCTTATCAGTATAAATGATACACTGTTATCTTCGTAAATGTTTGTTCAATAATATTATTAAATAAAAAACTGTAAAATACACTAAAGAAATTCCATTATGAGACTCTAAAGAAATATGCATGAACTTATATTCACTTAAACTCATCGCCATTTAATATTTTGCGTGAAGACTTTTTACATGCAACATATCAATAGAAGCGGAATTTTATTAGCTTTCCATTGTTATATTTTGTTTTCTGATAAATGAATTAGAACCATGTATAAATTAGCGCTAACAAAATAAATAACATCATCAATCGGGTAATTATCCCGATCATAGACCACTGTATACCTGGACTGCGCACGGAATATCGGCCCGTCGCACAAGGGGCCGAAGTCGGAGGGCCGCTCGGATTCATATATATATATATATATATATATATATATATATATACGGATCATATAGACTGGTTTATCAGTATATATGATATACTGTAATCTTCGTAAATGTTTGTTCTATAATATTATCAAATAAAAAACAGTAAAACACGCTAAAGAAATGCCATTACGCGACTGAAGAAATATGCATGAACTTAATATTCACTTCAACTCTTCGCTATTTAAAACTTTGCGAGTCAACTTTTATCATGAAGGGTATCAATAGAAGCGCAATGTTATTAGCTTTCCATTGCTATATTTCGTTATCTGATAAATTAATTAAAACCATGCATAGATTAACGTTAAATAAATAAATAAAATCATCAATCGGGTAATTTTCCCGATTGATGATGTTATATTTAGTCAACGCTAATTTATACACGGTATTAATTAATTTATCAGAAAACGAAATATATAAGTAAATAAATAACATCATCAATCGGGAAAATTACCCGATTGATGATTTTATTTATTTATTTAACGCTAATTTATGAATGGTTCTAATTAATTTATCAGATAACAAAATATAGCAATGGAAAGCTAATAAAATTGCGCTTCTATTGATACTCTTCATTATAAAAGTTGACTCGCAAAGTTTTAAATGGCGAAGAGTTGAGTGAATATTAAGTTCATGCATATTTCTTCATAGTCTCGTAATGGCATTTCTTTAGCGTGTTTTACTGTTTTTTATTTGATAATATTATAGAACAAACATTTACGAAGATTACAGTATATCATATATACTGATAAACCAGTCTATATGATAGTCCATAGACCACTATATCTCTTTGTCGGGCGCCCCGCAGGCCCATATGCAGCCCCGCAATTCAAAACATTGTCGCGTGAACAGTCCAGGTATACAGTGGTCTATGTCCCGATAGATGATGTTATTTTTCTATTTAACGCTAATTTGTGCATGGTTTTTATTCATTTATCAGAAAACGAAATATAGCAATGGA
This sequence comes from Chionoecetes opilio, assembly GCA_016584305.1. Classification (NCBI taxonomy): domain Eukaryota; kingdom Metazoa; phylum Arthropoda; class Malacostraca; order Decapoda; family Majidae; genus Chionoecetes; species Chionoecetes opilio. The sequence goes on along the minus strand of JACEEZ010001103.1, from coordinate 33,072 downwards.
AAGCTAATGAAAATCCGCTTCTATTGATATGTTTCATCTAAAATGTTTTCTCGCAAAATATTAAATGGCGATGAGTTCAAGTGAATATTAAGCTCATGCATATTTCTTTACTCTCTCATAATGGTATTTCTTTAGTGTATTTTACTGTTATTTTATTTGATAATATTATAGAACAAACATTTACGAAGATAACGGTATATCATATATACTGATAAACCATAGGAAGGGAAAAGGGAGTGATGTTCGAAAATGGCAGGAATCGCAAAACTGGCCTCCACTGGAAATAGCCCAAAATGAGTAGCAAGTCCAGTATAGAGTACTCTTTGGTTGATGCTTTGCACAATGACCCTCCAGCTGGTGCAGGTTTGCCACAGAAGAAGCATGTTCCAATGGAAATACTTGTCTTTCCCAAACTTTGACTGGTGAACTTCTTATAGTCATCTGCATCATCTTATCTGGGTCTTTTCTTATTCTCTGTACGCTGTAGGTTTGTTTTGTTATACCGAAGTCGACATGGGTCGTGCCACTTGGCTTTGTAATGCTGTAGTGTTGCCACAATGCCCCCACCGTCATCGAGGCGTGATAGATTTAAAATTCGTGGCAAACAACCAATCCTACTGAAAGCCACAAGAAGGTCAGCATTTGTCTTATAACCAGCTCCGTGTGTGCCACGTCTGGACTCAGCTGGACAGTGAAGCACCTCCGATGTTTCTTCCTGGCACATAATACACTTGCTCCAGTCTGTTGTTAGACAATGTGTTGATGTACCAGGCTGTACAGGGTCCACCACCTTGTAGATTTTTTCCATCGTTACACTGTTACACACCTGAAAGCCAAAACAACGATATGTTACACCAATTTTTCTTATAACGCCCCTACTAAAATTACACAGATAGTGCTTTATGATAATCGAATAAGGATATAGGGCATTATCAACCATAGTTGACTTATATAAACTATTGATAAGATGTACATAATACCAATAAATCAGTTCTCCTATCACTACAATGGTGCTTAACTAACATTTCAGAGAGACTATAACAGCGGATGGCGGCCATCTTGGAAAATGGCCACCAATTACGTCACAGGCAAATCGCCAATGACTCTATAGCCAAATATCTTCCCATAGGCATGCCCTAACTGTGTACCAAGTTTCATGCTTCTATCATCAAAGTCACAATTCAGCCAAACAATTCACATATCTGCTGTACTATGGCTGTAGCTCCGAAAGTAACCACAGGATTTTCTCGAAAATATCCTCATTATAATTCCCACACAAAAGTTATCATATTGAAATTGAACCTGAACGTAACCTAACATAACCGTCCGTAACCTAAAGTTTGCAAACCTGTTTAGGAAAACAAATTCTCGACCCGCCCACCCATCCTTCTCCTTGTCATTCAAGTATCTGTTTGGGGTCAGACATGTGTGGTCTTTATGAATAATTATATTATGCTCATCTATCAAGTTACATCATTAATGGAGCATCGGGTGATATTATTGTTGTCGCTCTAAGGGCCGCTATCAATCAACGCGCCATGGGGTTCAGTGTTGATACCTTCTTGTGTGTGTGGTGGACGATGAGAAGTCAACGGAATGGGACCGCCAAAGTTTACTTATTTACCATGAATAGATTGTATGCATCTTTTATTTGACTTTGAAATATTTATGAATGATATATACACGTATTTCCTGCGCTGAAAACGTATGTAACATAGATTAGTTTATCCCCTTTCCTGCACTTTATTATAACTTTCAACGAGGAAGTTCACCTCACTTAGGCATGAAAAAACAATTTCCGCCTTTCCTAACCATTTCACAACCGTAGAACGCATTTACATCAAAACGAATCTCATGGACGGGTGATTCCACGAATGCTGAGCGAATGAACACTTTTAAATGAAAAAAGAATTATATAAATCATGGATTTCCTATCCCACAGTTAAGCCTACCTTTACTGCCGCTGTTATTATGCTAGCAAATACATATATAAGTTTCAGAGAATACTAAATGCCTCGCTATCAATACAACATACAGAGACTATATCATATTAATAGCATTTATCTACATAATCCTCTTCCGTATACATGTAAAAAGATGGTTAACTACAAAACAATAGTATATGTAGTTATAACTTCATATCAAGTGTTTGCATGATTATGTGTACGATATTTTTTTTCATGTCTGGTACTTGTCTTTCTGCCTCTCTCGTTCACAAATTACATCAATAATCATCTATAATAATATAAGCGAAAGTGTGTGTGTCTGTCTGTCTGTCTGTCTGTCTGTCTGTCTTGTCTGTCTGTCCACGATAGGTGCCGCCCCCCGTGGCGGAATCCCATCATATGTCACAGTTTTGGAACCAGCTCGACCAGGGGAAGGTTTTAAGCCCACTTATGAGATGATCCGATCACTAATATATATTTTTTTTTAACAGCCTATTAGCGAGAATTGTGAAAAAAAAATGTGGTTTGCGAGAATTGAGGAAACCTTGATGTAGGGTGATGGGTAATGGGTGAGTGAATGGGTGGGGTGATGGGTAATGGGTGTGGGGTGATGGGTGAGTGAATGGGGGGGGGGTGATGGGTTGGGGGTGCTGGGTGATGGGTGAGAGAATAGGTGGGGGGTGATGGGTAATGGGTGAGTGAATGGGTGTGTGGTGATGGGTAATGGGTGAGTGAATGGGTGGGGGGTGATGGGTAATGGGTGAGTGAATGGGTGGGGGGAATACATACATTTCTACATCCATGATTTCAGGAAAGTTAGAAGGGGCTATCTGGAGAGTCTGTGTTTGGTGGGCCCACCAAACACAAGTGGTGGGCCGAAGGCCCACCAATAGCCCTAACGGGTGAGTGAATGGGTGGGGGGTGATGGGTAATGGGTGAGTGAATGGGTTGGGGGTGATGTGAATGGGTTGGCGTTAATACATACATTTCTACATCCATGATTTCAGGAAAGCTAGAAGGGGCTATCTGGAGAGTCTGTGTTTGGTGGCCCGAAGGCCCACCAAACACAGGTGGTGGGCCGAGCCCAATAGCCCTCTGCAGGAGCTAGCCAAAAAGGCCGCCCGGAGGGCGGCTTTGCGGCTAGTACATAAATATAAACCATAAGCTTGGTCGTCTTTTCTGTAAAAATTATGAACGCATTCACGGTGCGTGTGTAGTATATATAAAAATTATATATATATAAATATATATATATATATATACATATATATATTGTCAGGGCCGAGGTGGTTATCAATTAATATTACCAAACCTAAGAAATGTGGGGGAAGGAAAATCAAGGAGTATGATTACCCCAAATATATTTACACATAAATCAAATTAATAATAAATGGCTAGCCGCCAAATAAGTCAGCCAATCAACGTCTGCAATGATGCAGGGGTAATGTCACCCTAAGAAGTCCCTCGAACGCAGCTTGAAGAGAGGTGAATCGTCCGCACCATAGGATAACTCTTCTTACAGCGGGGAGCGTTGAATGGTAAACGGGACAGCGAAGGGCCACTGGAAGAATGCCCACGTCTTCGGTATGGCCTTCTAGAGATGAGAACAGCAGCTTGGTAGTAGAGGTGTTGTTGGAGTTGATAGCTATGGCTGTCAGCCTTAATCGTGGCGGCGAGGCTTCGTCATCAACTTGCGTAGAGTACCCCCCTTACCCTGGGAGAGGAGCTGGAAGTGTTAACATTGAAAGTCGAGTAGCTGCGCTTGAAGCCCCGAAGCATGCCGCTTGGTGAGGGTGAAGTGGTAATCACCGTTACCGGGACGATGGAGGTATAAGTACAGGTGTAGTTCCTCAAACATGCCCCTACTAAAGCATCTGCTGCACCACCGATGATGAAGGAGAACTGCAGCTGACCCGGAGAAACATACAAAATATTTGCAAAAGGCTGTAGTGCAGTTATCAAACATATAACTATGGCCGGCTGAGTAGGTCGGCTTCAATATTAGAGGCTTGTGGTCAACATCAAGGAATAATTCCTTACCTCTCAAGTAGAAGTCAAACCTGTTGACGTTGAAGATGATGGCTAGGCATCCCCTTCGGATTGTAGAGTAACGTCGCTCCCGATGTAGTTGTTTCCGGCTGGCGTAAGGGATGGGATGTGCACAGTCATTATGGTACTGGAAGAATACAGCTCCTAATCCATGATTTGAAGCGTAGGATGAAAGTCTGGCTGGGGTCAGGAAGCCGCAGAAAGGGTCCCGAGGCCAAAGGTTGCTTCAACTGGTCGAGGAGTAGGTGCACATCATCCATCAACTGTAGGAGCTCCCGTATCAGCTTCCTTAACACATCGGAGAGGGGGCCGGTGAGCTCTGAGGCCTGAGAAAAGCGTTGCTGTAGTCTATCCACAATAGACATGAGGGCAGAAATGTGAGTAGGCCAATCAGAATATACACACAAATGAAACGAAGCACTATGCAAACCTAAACTAACAAGCAAAATTCCCAACGTTAATGATACAACAAAATAAAACACGAACATAAGGGCACAGGCTGTGCCTAGACCAAAAAGCAGTAATAGTAGTCCAAGTAGTAGTAATCCTAATAGTAGTCCTGGTAGTAGTAGTAATCCTAATAGTAGTCCGGGTAGTAATAGTAATCCAAGTAGTAGTCCTGGTAGTAGTAGTAATCCAAGTAGCAGTCCTGGTAGTAGTAGTAATCGTAGTAGTAGAAGGATGGGCACAGGGTTGAAATCATCTTTAATTCTCTCTGTAGTGGAGAGGGTGAAGTCGTGCTCATCAACCTGAGTAGACTGACTCAAAGTGAGATCAGGATTCATAACATCATGTTCCCCAGAGCTAGCTGGGCCATCAGACAGTAAGGTAAGCCTAGGTGAATCGTCAGTATCCTCACTTGAGCAGGAGAACTTACTCTTCTTCCTGGGTTCCAAAGTAGGTTCAGTTACGATCGGTAACAATTGAAGTCTACGGTGTTTATATGAGGATGGCGCGACTGTTAACAGCTGAAGGCTACTGTGTTTATCAGATGATGGCGTGACTGGTAACGGCTGAAGGCTACTGTGTTTATCAGAGGATGGCGCGACTGGTAACGGCTGAAGGGGTACTGGACGTACCCGTCTCTTAGTTGACAAGCGATGACATTTGTCGCAGAAACGACAATAATCCCAGATGTCCGCACACATTTCTGGCCAGTAAAAGGCTTGAGAGATCTTCATCAGGGTCTTACGATGGGAGACAGGACCAGCCAAAGGATCTTCGTGAGCCAAACGTAGGATGACGGGACGGCATGTACTGGGGATAACTAATGATAAAGAATTTACCTTACTTGGGCAATCAGAGGAGAGACACTGTCGGAACAGGATGCCGTGTTTATGTAGAAACTTGTAGGTGGTACCATCCTGTGCCTTCTCTACTTCACAAGTAGACGTTGAGGCACGTAGACACTGCACCGAAGGACATGATTCTTGTAAGTGACGAAACTCATCAGGGGTCACAGTCAAAGGGTGGAGTTCAGGCAGGACTAGAGAGTGTATCCTTTCAGTTCTACCAGCACCGGGCTCCACAGGACACAATTCAATTGGAGGAGACTCACATGGTTGTAGAGGTTGACATTCAACAAAGGGAACGCCCTTGACATTAGATGAGATGGAGTCTTCGGGAGAAACAGAGTCATTAAGGAGAAGATGAGAAGGAGGTAATGATCTTGTAGCAGTGAACCATTAGTGGTGGCTTGGTTCTTATCATCATGGAGAAAATGTTCATCACGAAGTTGAGAGTCAGGACAATTAGGCACCAACACGCCGGGGATATTCCCAATCAATGCACTGGCAACTTTAAGTGGGGCCCTTACGGCATCAGTCCAGCCAGTATAAAAGGGGCACCGTAAGTAGCACCTAACAACGGGGAATTCATCGGTGCGTCCTAAGTAATCAGCAGCTTTAAATTTAGGACAGTGATGGGTCAATGTCTGGCAGGGCGTCCTCAAAAACTAACACACCAGAGCACTCTGTGTCCCTAATGATGGTAGAAGACCATGAACCATTGATGGTTCCCGAGACTGAATATTGAGGAACCTTACGGTCCTCCAAACAAAATCCAACCTTATAAGGGCATTGTTAGTTGTTCCGTCCTTGAAGGTTCGAGGATTATGGAGGCTGTGCGGTCGTATGTGTCCAGCCTCTCCACAATGGTGACACGTTACATGTGAGGGAGCTTGATGCCCCAAAGATGGGATCCTCAGCGGAGTAGGAAGTCTAGGGGGAGATCTCCTCGCGTTGTTATAGGCCTTAGGATACGCGTTGTGGGTGGACGCCCAGTCGTCAGCAAGTTGTATCGCATCCTTCAGCAGGGTAGGCCTTCTTTCCTTGATGAAAAGGCAAAGTTCAGGTGACAAGGAAGAAAGAAATTGGTCAAGGATTAAAAATTGCCTCAGATCCTCATAGGTCTCAGGCACGCAGGAGGACTCAATCCAAGAAGTGAACATTCGGGACAACTAGGTGGCGAATTGATGGTAATTCTGCCCTACTTGGATCTTGGCTGACCGGAAATCTACTCTGTAGCCATCTGGAGTCTTACTGAAACTTGTTAAGAGAGCGGACTTCAGTAGATCATAGTCCTTAGTGGTGGAGGATGGAAGGGACGTGTTGATATCAGCAGCCTTTCCCGTAATGAGGCAACCCAGTCGAGCTGCGAAGGTATCTCTAGGGAGTACCTGCATCTCGGCCACTCGCTTGAATCTTGTTAAGTATGTGGCTATATCCTCGTCATCCTTGTAAGATGGTAAGCTCGGCCTGGAGACAATATCAGATGGTACTTTAACGGAGGGCTTACCTTGAGCAGCGATTTCGGCCAGTTCGATTTCTTTCTCCCGCTCCCTCTCTGGTTGTCTTTCTTCTCGCTCTCTCTCTGCTTGTCTTTCTTCTCGCTCTCTCTCTCTGCTTGTCTTTCTTCTCGCTCTGCTTGTCTGTCTTCTCTCTCGGCCTTTTGCTGCTCCTGGATCCAACGGCCAATCTCTGATCCAGTCAGACTGAGGGCCTCGCCTTGCTCCTTCAAGGCTTGGAAGGTAAACATTGTAGACCAAGACAGAACCTTACACAGAAAATCAGTACACAAAAAATAATACCCAACACCAAAAACCCAAAAAAAACAAATACCCAAAAGAAATATATACAAAACCTAAAATAAATCAAAATATAAAGCTCTCAAAACGTTGTTCCTGGGCTGAAGGCAACAACGGCGCGCGGCGGCGACTTGCAAACAATATCCCACAATCTTAAGAAAGATAATAAGTTAATTGATAACGTATCCTGGCAAGTTCACCAATTATGTCAGGGCCGAGGTGGTTATCAATTAATATTACCAAACCTAAGAAATGTGGGGGAAGGAAAATCAAGGAGTATGATTACCCCGAATATATTTATACACAAATCAAATAAATAATAAATGGCTAGCCGCCAAATAAGTCACCCAATCAACGTCTGCAATGATGCAGGGGGGGTAATGTCACCCTAAGAACTCTCTCGAACTCAGCTTGAAGAGAGTTGAATCGTCAGCACCGTAGGATAACTCATCTTACAGCGGGGAGCGTTGAATGGTAAACGGGACAGTGAAGGGCCACTGGAAGAATGCCCACGTCTTCGGTATGGCCTTCTAGAGATAAGAACAGCAGCTTGGTAGTAGAGGTGTTGTTGGAGTTGAGAGCTATGGCTGTCTGCCTTAATCGTGGCGGCGAGTCTCCGTCATCAACTTGCGTAGAGTACCCCCCTTACCCTGGGAGAGGAGCTGGAAGTGTTGACGTTGAAAGTCGAGTAGCTGCGCTTGAAGCCCCGAAGCACGCCGCTTGGTGAAGGTAAAGTGGTAATCACCGTTACCGGGATGATGGAGGTGTAGTACAGGTGTAGTTCCTCACATATTATATATATATATATTATTATATATATATTATATATATATAATATATATATATATATATAATATATATATATATATATATATATATATATATATATATATATATAATATTATATATATATATATATATATATCTATATATCTATCTATATATATCTATCTATATCTATATCTATATATCTATATCTATATCTATATCTATATCTATATCTATATCTATCTATATATATATATATATATCTATCTATCTATATCTATATCTATATATCTATATATCTATATCTATATCTATATCTATATCTATATATATATATATATATATATATATATATATATATATATATATCTTTATAAATATATATATATATAAATATTTCAGGGTGACAAAGACACTCGTCATACTTGGGGTTGTTTATGCGCAGCGTTTCGCCAAAGGCACTTGGCATCATCAGGCTAAAAATAGTTAAAAATTTAATATATTACAATGCTAAAAAGCGAACATCTAAAAAAAAAAAAATTCTTAAGAAACAATAAAGTAATCCTATATTATCTAAAATTACTAACTAATAAATAAAATATAATTTGTACTTAACGGACCTTGGTGTGTATGCTGTCTGAGTTGGTAGAGGACTGAATGAACTATAGTTTCGTGGGTAACATTTCGGCTTGTGTGAGGCGATCGAAACCAGAGTCGGACAATCGAAACAGTGATAGTCATTTGAGTATATGTAGTTGGTGTGAAGTGACTTGGTTATTAAGATCAGGGGACAGATGCTTGATGTGTATGGATTCTAATAATTTAGTGTCACTAGGGTAGTGTGCTTTGGATAGGATACTAAAGTCATTCATAGAAAAAGGGTGATCTAAATGATGTGAGTGTGAGCGGATTGCAGATTGCGAAGGTGAAGAAATGGGTCGACCAGTACGTGCAGAAACACCTTTATGCTCAGAAAGCCTAAGGGTTAGATTCCTTGTCGTCTCGCCGACGTATCTAGCGTTACAGCTAGAACATTTGAATTCGTAAATTATGTTAGAAATAAGGGCTTTAGGTATAGAGTCTTTATATTTGAAATGAGTTCTTAAGGTAAATGAATTAGTAAAAATAAATTTAAATTTTGAGTTAGGAAGATGTAACTTAAGTAGATCATTGAGTTTTTTTCGAATGGTGTAACTGAGATGGCCGTAAAATGGAAGTTTAACATAGTGTGTGTCTAATATGGGTTCGGGTTCGTTCGACTTGGGGTTGAACTTTTTATCTAGGAACTTTGAGATGGTTGCTTCAATTAATTTGAGGGGGTAGCCATTATTTTGGAAAAATTTAGTAAGGAATTTGATCTCATTATCAAAGGAAAACCAATTAGAAGAGAAACTATAGCATCTGTGTAGTAAGGTCTTAATAGTGTTGATTTTAAAAAGGTTAGGGATGAATGAAACATATTGAGTTCCCAAGCCAGTGAAAGTAGGTTTCCTATAGACTGAGGTGGTAAGATAATTATTTTTACGAGTAACTAGGATATCCAAAAATGGTAGTGATGATTGTTTTTCAATTTCATATGTGAACTTAATGTTTGGGTGCTGAGAGTTAAAGTAGTTCAGAAATAAGGGAATGTGCTCGGTATTTTTAAAGAGTAAAAAAGTGTCGTCTACATATCGTTTATAATAAAAAGGTTGAAAATGCTTAGGACAGTTAGACAACCACATGTCTTCATAGTGACATAAAAAGGCATTAGCAAATGAATTAGGAAACCTACTTTCACTGGCTTGGGAACTCAATATGTTTCATTCATCCCTAACCTTTTTAAAATCTATACTATTAAGACCTTACTACACAGATGCTATAGTTTCTCTTCTAATTGGTTTTCCTTTGATAATGAGATCAAATTCCTTACTAATTTTTTCCAAAATAATGGCTACCCCCTCAAATTAATTGAAGCAACCATCTCAAAGTTCCTAGATAAAAAGTTCAACCCCAAGTCGAACGAGCCCGAACCCATATTAGACACACACTATGTTAAACTTCCATTTTACGGCCATCTCAGTTACACCATTCGAAAAAAACTCAATGATCTACTTAAGTTACATCTTCCTAACTCAAAATTTAAATTTATTTTTACTAATTCATTTACCTTAAGAACTCATTTCAAATATAAAGACTCTATACCTAAAGCCCTTATTTCTAACATAATTTACGAATTCAAATGTTCTAGCTGTAACGCTAGATACGTCGGCGAGACGACAAGGAATCTAACCCTTAGGCTTTCTGAGCATAAAGGTGTTTCTGCACGTACTGGTCGACCCATTTCTTCACCTTCGCAATCTGCAATCCGCTCACACTCACATCATTTAGATCACCCTTTTTCTATGAATGACTTTAGTATCCTATCCAAAGCACACTACCCTAGTGACACTAAATTATTAGAATCCATACACATCAAGCATCTGTCCCCTGATCTTAATAACCAAGTCACTTCACACCAACTACATATACTCAAATGACTATCACTGTTTCGATTGTCCGACTCTCGTTTCGATCGCCTCACACAAGCCGAAATGTTACCCACGAAACTATAGTTCATTCAGTCCTCTACCAACTCAGACAGCATACACACCAAGGTCCGTTAAGTACAAATTATATTTTATTTATTAGTTAGTAATTTTAGATAATATAGGATTACTTTATTGTTTCTTAAGAATTTTTTTTTTTTTAGATGTTCGCTTTTTAGCATTGTAATATATTAAATTTTTAACTATTTTTAGCCTGATGATGCCAAGTGCCTTTGGCGAAACGTTGCGCATAAACAACCCCAAGTATGACGAGTGTCTTTGTCACCCCTGAAATATCAAGATGTACTACCAACTAAGAAAATCAAACTAATATATATTATATATATATATATATATATATATATATATATATATTATATATATATATATATATATATATATATATATATATATATATATATATATATATAATATATATATATATATATATATATATAGAATATATATATATATATATACATGTATATATATATATATATATACATGTATATATATATATAATATATATATGACATTGTATATATAATATAATATATATATATATATGTAATATGTAGCCTATATATAATATGTACATATGTAATATAATATATTATATATATATATATATATGTAATATTTATAATTATATATATATATATATATATATGTACATGTTATATATATATATATATATATATATATATTATATATATATATATATATATGTACATGTTATATATATATATATATATATATATATATATATATATATATATATTATATATATATATATAATATATATATATTATATATATTATATATATATATTACATATATGTATATATATATCCTATGTTACATATGTATAGTATATATATATATGTAATAATATATGTATATATGTGTATATATACATTATTGACAGCGAGCTTCGCTCGCTGTCGCTTACCATAAGACCGTGGAACCAAGTTTCCACCAAAAAGTGTATAACTACTCCTAATTATTGTCGGATTGAGCTGAAATTTGACATGCAAGTAGTGCTGTCAAAATCAATGGGGGTCGTCGGAAGAATTTTTTGCGTGAAACAAGCCCTTAATGAGTAATTAGCGTAAATTACTCCTAATTATTGTTGGATTGAGCTGACATTCGACTATCCAAGTAGTGCTGTCAAAATCAATGGGGGTCTGTAGAACAAACTTTTTGGATAGAACAAGCCATTAATGAGTAATTCACGTAATGAGTTAATTGGCTGGAACGTGGCTCGCTGTCACGTTCCAGCCGCAAGAACTGATTCAAAAGCAAAGGGACCAGAGGCTGGACGTTCTGATACTTGATTATATATATATTATATAATATTATATATATATATAGTATATTATATAAAGCGAAAGTGTGTGTGTGTGTGTGTGTGTCCGCTCCAGGTTCCGCCCCCCGTGGCGCAATCCCATCATATGGCACATTTTTGGAACCGGGTCGAGCAGGGGAAGGTTTTAAGCCCACTTATATGATTTTCCAATCTTTTCTTTTTTTCTTTTTTTATTAGCGAGATTTTTTTTTTAGCAGCCTATTAGCGAGAATTGTGAAAAAAAAAGTGGGTTGCGAGAATTGAGGAAACCTTGATGTAGGGTGATGGGTAATGGGTGAGTGAATGGGTGGGGTGATGAGTAATGGGTGTGGGGTGATGGGTGAGTGAATGGGTGGGGGGTGATGGGTGATGGTTGAGGGAATAGGTGGAGGGTGATGGGTAATGGGTGAGTGAATGGGTGTGTGGTGATGGGTAATGGGTGAGTGAATGGGTTGGGGGTGATGGGTAATGCGTGAGTGAATGGGTGGGGGGAATACATACATTTCTACATCCATGATTTCAGGAAAGTTAGAAGGGGCTATCTGGAGAGTCTGTGTTTGGTGGGCCGAAGGCCCACCAAACACAGGTGGTGGGCCGAAGGGCCCACCAATAGCCCTCCGCAGGAGCTAGCCAAAAAGTCCGCCCGGAGGGCGGCTTTGCGGCTAGTAAAACATAAAAGGGGAGGTAGAAGCAAGTTTTTTTGCTCTATCTCTGTGCTCTGATGCAAATACTATTGTGTTTAGTAATATATGAAGGTGTGGGAATTCTTGAGAAGGCGTAGGAGGGATGCATGAGTGAGGGAGTGAGGGTGAAGAGGTCATGGAGGACGTGGTTACTGTAGGCATGAGAGAGGCAGGAAGAGGGAGAGGGAGGGAAAGAGAGATTTTGAAAGGTCACGAGAGAAAGAGTTTTTGTGTGTTTTGTAAATATGAATTGTTTTCCTGGAAGTTTTTTCTCTTTCTCTTTCTCTTTCTCTTTCTCTTTCTCTTTCTCTTTCTCTTTCTCTTTCTCTTTCTCTTTCTCTTTCTCTTTCTCTTTCTCTCTCTCTCTCTCTCTCTCTCTCTCTCCTCTCTCTCTCTCTCTCTCTCTCTCTCTCTCTCTCTCTCTCTCTCTCTCTCTCTCTCTCTCTCTCTCTCTCTCTCTCTCTTTTTTTTGCTCTCGCTCTCTCGGGGTAAACTATAATCAAGACACATTCAAGGGCTGACCTTTAAAAACTTTCTTATTATTACTATTATTGTTATTATTATTATTACGTATTGTTATTGTTATTACTATTTATATTTTTCCCTCACATTTCTATTATTTACCACCTGAAGCTCTTCTGAGAGTTCATTAACTTTTTGTTCGCGCATTTTTTTCCCTTTGTTTCTTTCTTTTTCTTTCTTTTCCTTTTTTTGACATATTACCCGTCCTTTGTTATATAAAGCTTTTGTAGGTATCTTTTTACTAAAAATTTATTAATTTCCTTTAATCAACGTTTTTTTTCGTGTGACGCATTGTTATCTCATTTCGTCTTTGTTTTATTTTCCTTTCGACTTCATTGTAACGTTGCTTGAGGGGAAGATACTGTCGCCCACACACACACACACACACACACACACACACACATACACACACACACCCTACGGTAGGGTACTCCGTAGTGTAGTGGTAGCACGCTCGGTTCACAACAGAGAAATCCCGGGTTCAATCCCCGGGCGGAGCAGAGAAAGATAGGCGGTCTCCTTAAAACCCGAGCCCCTGTCCACCCAGCATTGAATGGGTACCGAGTGTTAGCCGGGGGTTTGTACCCCGCCTCCCGGAGTGGTTGCTTCCCCCAACACTAAGAATGAATGACAAAAAAATGTAGCTATGGAGACGGGGCCATACGAGTGTAGCTCAGGCCCTGTAAAATACAACTAGATGAATACAACTAGGTAAATACACACTCCAAGGCATATCTGTCCACCACATCAATATATCCCATCTAATTTCCTCTTTTCATAACTATTTCCTCCACATATTTTAACTAACCTTACATTACTTCCTCCCTTTCATCTCCTTCATTCTCCTATCCTCCTACTTTGCCCTCCCCTACTCATGCCTTTGTTCCTCATCTGTCTTCTCATTATATCTCCTTCGCTGCTTCACTAACCTTCACTTTAGAGTCAAATAAGCGGGACATTACACTTCCTCATCACACTCTCTCTATCCTGACTCTCCTCTCTTCTCACTCACCAAACACCTGGATAAGAAAGACATTTAGGTATGAATTTCCTATAAAAAATGCTTGTTTTGTGAAATACATGAATTCTCTACCTGCGTGTTTTAGTGTTTATTGGAATATAAAGTAAAATAAATGAAGAAAATATTAAAGTAAATAAAGAAAAAAGATCACTTGAAGAAATACCTCTCAATGTTAGGTAAAGATAAAACAAAAAAGAGTAAAATGTAGGTGGGAGTAAGATTCAAGATAATATATGTCGCACTTTGTTATAAAATCTTACGTTTCGACAGTAAAGTCAGTTGTATAGGAAGAAATTTTACCGTCAAAATATTAAAGATGATATAATATTCCTGATTCACAAGATAGAAGAAGGAATACTATGATAAGAGATGTTTCGATAGTAAGTCACTTGTATATGAAGAAAATGTACTATCCAAATATTAAAGATGATATAATATTCCTGCTTCACCATTTTCCTTCCAACTTTGTGCTACCGAAGTGATAAACAAGGAACGCAGTGACATAATCTCTAACGTTTGGACAGTTAACCCCTTGAGTCACAGAAACATAATTTCCATTGTAATTTGGCTACCATTAGACGATTTTTAGTGTTTAAGCAATATTTTATAGATATGATCTGTTTAGTATACTTGTCCACTAACTAATTTGGTATATTAAGTTCGTTTTCGTAATTTGATGGCTAACAACAGACGATTTTATATAGCAAAGGAAATATCTGGGTGTGAAGGGGTTAAGTCAATTGTCTATGAAGAAAATTTACCGTCAAAATATATAAGATTATATAATATTGTTGCTTCAAGTCTGAGTCTTAAGTCAATTCTCTATGAAGAAAATTTACCGTGTAAATATTAAAGATGATGTATTATTCCTGCTTCAAGTCTGAGCCTACCTACCACCCTTGTGCTCGCGATGTGTTAAGCCCTTGGGAGATGGACCTGAGGCAACATCTAAACACGGTCACTCGAGTAAGAGGCGTGAGGGAGGCTGAGGGTGGGCACTGAGATAGCATTCGTCTGTATATGTACCGCTTTAGGCTGGTAAACATATATTTCCTTTCCTCCTAACATATTTTTCATGCATTATTCAGTTTTCCGATCTCCCAAGTCTTTTTGCTGCTTACCCTCTTTTTTTTCTGTTTCGTCCGCCATGACCCACTCTTCCCTCTCTTCCTCTCTCCTTTAATTTAATTTTATCTCTCTTATTTTTTATTTGTTTAAAAAAACATTTCCATGTGAGCCAGACACTAAAATTTCCCTTAAGTCATATTGCCATTTTTTTTTTCTCTCTCTCTCTTGTAATCGGCGCCTTTCCTTATCAGTGGTCCGTGAGGGCACGGCCGGTAGGTGACCGAGCATTGTAATAGGCAACTATTTATACTTTTAAGTTTGCCGCCTCTATGTTTGTAGCAATGTAGACCTGTTCAAAAAACATTTTTTTCCTATTTTTATACCTCCTGCACGGTTTCCAATGCTTTTTGACCTGGAAAAGTCGACAATTCAACCAGTATAAGCCAAATGTCAGGAACCCTTTGCCTCATGAAGCATGAAGTTCTATTCTATACACGTTTTCTGGAAACGCCAGTTTCGGGCATTTTGATGTTTGTTTTTTCGGGGGGGGGCCTATTTTTTCAACCATAAATGGGCATAACAGGTAAAAAACAAGTAATTAGATGCTGACTGAAAACATCAAAATGCATGAAAACATTTCTGGAAATATTACATGTGATATTTACAGACAAATTTCAAAAAAAAAAACTAAATAAATTTATTTCACTCTAGTCACAAATTCACAATGGTTTTAGCATGACATCTAAATGTTCTGTTTATGTTGTTGCAGATCTGTTTGAAACCTGCTAACAAACCAGAGTACTTCACAAGATAACTTCACTAATGGCAGTAAGCAAGGAGCTCCGAGGACGCAAATTTGACATCTCAGAACCTCCCCTGCAGTCCAGAGACAAGCGTCACGCCGACCTGCTACTAGATCTGCTACAGAAACCTTCCTGATCGGCTTACCCATCATCCACATCATTGGCTCCCTTGTTACCCCACCACAGACAGGCATTCAGTACTTCATCCATCTCCAGAGTTTGCCAGAAAATACAGGAATCCTAAAGGCATCAAGACCTCGCCAATGAAACAGTGGAGGCATCATCCCTTTCTGGCAGATGGCTAGGATCAAAGACCATGACCAAGTACATGCGCGCAGTCATTTCCCTGACACTTCAAAAAAAGCACAGAGATATATTCAAGGAATAAAGTAGACCAGGTTGACCCTGGAGGGAAAAGGATGCCTTTGTCCCTGGAATTAGATAGCCTGTTCGACATAGGAGCTTCAGATGCCATCCGGAAATAGAGAGAAACCGACTGCTATCAAGGGAGAAGAAGGACAATGCATCAGGTTCTACCAGGATAGAAGACATAGAGAAAGGCCCACCATGTGCTGTCATGACAAGATATTTGAGTCACGGTCCCGCAGCAAGCAGAGAGGGCCTGCAAGACTGGCATCGCAGAGAGGATGAACAAGATATGAATGTTGTCACAAAAAATTTGTACAAATTTTTTCAGCTGCCACACAGCGAAGGACATGCTGCTGAGGTGTCTACCTGGGCTGACCCAACCGACCGTGAAGGGATGCAGAGGACCTGGATTACCAACACCATCGTCCTGGATGTTCACATCACCAAGACACTTGTGTGAACTCTCACATTTCCCCGGAGGGTCATGGAGTGTTTGACATCTGCATCGCGGATCGTCTGGGATTGTCCTGAGCAATCAAGTGACAGCCTTAGTCTCTGCTAGACATTGAGGCTGATGGGCTGACCTGGACAAGTTTGTCATCTCACACCTCAACACGAGACGGAACAGGATGCTGACAAGGTACCCATCAGCCAGGAGTACATGCAGCATTTAGCGAGGGCCCTCCCAGTATGCCTGCTCTCCACTGGGATGGCAAGATGCTGGAGATGTTCTGGGAAGTGATC
The DNA here is from genome assembly GCA_016584305.1 of Chionoecetes opilio. NCBI lineage: Eukaryota > Metazoa > Arthropoda > Malacostraca > Decapoda > Majidae > Chionoecetes > Chionoecetes opilio. The sequence continues at coordinate 16,099 of JACEEZ010001103.1, read as the reverse complement.
CTTGGACCACGTCAGAGCTCTGGCTGTGCTTGTCTCAGGACCACCTGAATATCCTGAAGGGTCAGCTACTGGGAGTACCATTGATAGACAGCTCCAACAGGAACGGCTTCACAAGGCAGAGGCATCCATGGATTTGCTTGAGCATGGGGGCTTACTGGAGTGACTCACTGCCCTTGTGTTTGACACAACGGCCACAACTTGGGAGTACATCGGGGAGTTTCCCAAGCGTCTGGAGCACAGCTTGACAGGAAGGTGTTCTACCGCTGGCCTGCAGACAAGACCACATTCCTAGAAGTGCTGGTTGGTGCTGGTATGGGAGAATCTGTTTGGCAGGTCAGAGCCCAGAGAATCCTTGGTTTCAAAGCACTTCAAGGACGTTTGGACATATCTTACCACAGACAACCCTACAACCCTGTACCATCAGACAAAATGTTGAATAAAAAGAATAAAGAGTGCAAGGAAATACTAACAGTGAAAATCCTGAGGTCGGAGAAGCCTCCTAGAGCTGACTACCGTGAGATGGCCGGTTACACTGATCGTCCTTGGATGACACGCCTCCTCCGCGGAAATCCACATGGAGTCGTCCTGGAGCCATTCAATCAGGCCAGGTGGATGGCCAGAAACCTGTATTCTATGAAGATGTTCAATGTTTGCTGACAGCTTGTAGTAACGATATGACTGTTGTGAAGACTTGAACCCTCAACCTTTCCTAGGACTGTTCTATTACACCCTGTGATGTCATCTACACTTGCTGCAGATGCTCCTGCAAATGACTGCAGTTCATGCAGGACATGATGAGTTCAAGGAACAGATCCAGAGATTGCTCAGGCAGTGCTGTGCTAAAAAACTTGAAAACCACAAGTGGTACCTGACACAGGAGGTTTGTGCCGTTCGCTCTCTTCGGTACAGACTCAGTGACAAAGAGAAGTAGGACATTGCTGCCAGCTGCCGCCTGAGAAGCCAATAGCTTCAGACGACGGAAACCTATGTTCCCTCAGTTACAGCCAAGACATTTACTCTGGCTGATCTAGTTGGTCCAGGAGTCATCTTTTTCTGCTTGACAACCGCTTGGCATTGAGTATGAATGGCTTCTGCAACCTGTGGCGACATGGCCAGGAGTGATGACTACACAGGCCCTGGAATATGTCACATGTAAAATAGTGAATGACATTGCTGAGCGGGGAGTCAAGATGATGAACTGATTTCGCAAACATCATTAAACCACCGTTCTCAGCAAAACATATCTTCTTCAAACTGTGGAATACAACCGTGAGCGATTTGATGAGCGAAAAATTACGTGAAGTGTCCTTTCTGACATAGACAATAGAGTTTTCTGCCACTTTGAAAATATTTTTTAGAGTCCTATTGTCACACATTTTTTATGTCAAGATTGTAATATTTATGAAATTTTATGAAATTTTCAGAAACTTTTGCTTTTTTTTCTGGATATGATGGGTCTTTTTTCTTGAATGTTTACTTGGATTGTTTTTTTTTTTTTTCAGAAATACTATTAAAAATTCTTCAATTTTGATACCCAATTTTGTTGTTCTATCCCATTGTAACAAAGTCGCAGGTGAAAAAAAGTCTGGCGGCAGGCAAAATTAGGCGCTTTTTCTACTGTCGCGGGCTTAATATCTTGAGGTCCAATGAGGCAAATGTTTCTGACAATTTTTAGCGTCAAAATGTTGTAATTTTCGGCTTTTTCCAGGTCACTAAAGCATGGGAAACCTTGCAGGTGGGGTATAAAAATAGAAAAAATTGTTTTTCTGACAGGTCTATCAATGTAAGCATAGTCGTGACCCTATCGGCGCCCACTTTGCGACAAGGGGTGAGCGTGGTCAGCGCTGTAGCGGTCTGGGAGTTTGCTTATCCAGAAGGTTTGTATTTTCGGATGCCATGTAGCGGCGCCAGAGGTACGATGTTTTACTTTTCAATTTCAATCCCGCCGCGCGGAGAGGCAACAGCTTGCCCTCCCGGCTCCTGCCTCCCCCAGCCGACCCACGGCCGGAGATTTCCGTGGTGGGGGGGCGGATTAATTTCGCCGTAGGATACTCTGGGTGGATTTAAACCACTCTCTTCATCATTTATACGTTTTTTCCTCATCTTCCACTGTCTTTCTTACTTATCCTTTTTGCGTCGTATGACCCAGTAATGATGTGAATATAGATAAGCCACGTCCGATGAGAGACGAATCTCTTGTAAATCAAGGAAGCGTAGCTTTGCTTTTACGGTTGTATGTATACAGTTCGTGGCGTTCTGTCGCATGAGGCCTTGCCTTGCATCCCTCTTTTCACCGGGCAGCGCGGTATCTCAACATGTAATCGCAGCATGTTGTTTCTGTCTCCGTCCGGAGGCCGCCTGACACACCTCATCACGGGGAAGCGAGACCACTGAGGCAGCGGCTCTCTCAACTGGGGGCCTGTTGTTCTTCGTCAGGTGGCAGCCTGTCCCTCCACAATATCCGTGTAAATTGCCAAAAATCGCACTAGTAGCGACATTATTTGTTCTCCGTCATGAGTCAACGCCTAGCTGCCATTCCTCGTCAAGAGGCAGCTTCGCATATCTCACCATGTAGCGACCTCATTTTGTTCTCATTTAATTTATACATTAATTCTCACCTCCTGTCTTTTTACGTATATCCTTTTTACGTCTGCGTTACACAGTAAGGTGAATTATATAGCGCACTCGATGAGATACTTAATTACTGTACGAATCCTAAGTTGTAAATGAAATGTTAGCGTAGCTTTGCTGTTAAATTTGGCCTTTCCTTGTCTACCTACTAGTAACATGTATTTAGGTGGCGGGCATGACAGGTTCTGGCCTTTTCGTTTTTCCCCCTTTCTGCATGAAGTTTTAATTTTCCAAGTGGATTGCATTTGTTTATATATTTGCTTCCTCTTATCTTAGAAATCTTCGTATTGAGTCGTCCATCGGTATAGCTGGTTTCATAGTAGCCTACTAGATAGGCTAATAATTAACTTGCGGCTTATCTATAATGGAAATTCATTCTCTACACAAAAGTGCACCAATGTGACAGCTAGTTGGGTAGAAGTAAAAAAAATCTGCTCTAACTGACTCTTGTTCACTTAATTTTTAGTCTACACGGTAGCCCGTCCCTATATGCCTATAGTGAAAATGAACGGTTTGTAGTCAAAAGGTTTTAATGCTTGAAATGTAATGTACACATCCTAAGGATGCAGAAACGCTGGATTCTAATTTGCAATTTGTTGAGCAATTTGCATTATTGACCTAATTAGCATAATTCGTATATCTTCCTTATTAAACCGCCTATAGCGTTCCTATGGGTCCTTAGACCTAAGTTTTATAAGTTCTCAATGATGTAAAACTGAATCCTAGTCCTAAAGCTAACCTAACTAAATAATAACCTACGGCTAACCAAAGCGAACCTACCCTACCAAATCTAACCTACCTAACCAAATCTAACCCTAACCTACCCAAATATACACCAACCCTAATCTACCAAATCTAACCTAACCTAAACAAAATCAACCTAACCTCCTATAGCGGGGGGTTGAGGGGGGTTCTCGATACTTCGGTCATCATTATTTGTGATCGTAAGGTCCCGTTTTGGTAGGTTAGGTTAGATTTGGGTTAGGTAGGTTTAGATTTTGGTTAGGTTTAGGTTAGCTTCGGTTAGATTTAGTTATGTTAGCTTAGGTTAGATTTTGGTTAGGTTAGCTTATCGGTAGGTCAAGAACCACCCCCCCCGCTAGGTGATGTTAATATTTGGTTAGGCAAATTTCTCTAGATTTAAGGAAATTACTCTAGATCTAGGGAATTTTAATTAACCTTTAAAACCCCCCCTCCCTACGCAACTCTTAAATTACGTGTTTCCGGACGCATAATTTGTTCCCCAACTGAAAACCACCCACCCGCATTCCCACAGGTCCCCTAAACTTGTTTTGGGAAGTGGGATGATTATGGGCAAACACTAGAATTTACCGTAAGTATCCTGAACGTTCGTTCACATCGCTAAGGAGTTTTATACCCATACAAAAAATAACACAAGGTGGTCTGGGGGGTGAAACCCCCTAGTGAGGTAAGGTTGCGTAATCAAGCCCAGGTTAGGTTAGTTTAACTATGGGGGGTTCTGGGGGAGAGCGCTCCCCAGTTATGCCAGGAAAGTATTGTTGAAACTGCACATTTACCGGGGGCCGGGCAGGAATATAAAAAAAAAATCACAAGGGGGATTCTGTGGTGAGCGAAACCCCCGGCTCAGTGAGCTAGGTTCTGTAATCAATGCCCAGGTTAGAGCTAAGGTTATTTTAGGTCTGGATGGTGGAGCCCCCGCCAGTTTATTTTCAGAAGAGTATTGGGTCCATAGGATATGTTGAAAATGCATATTACCATTTCTTTTGCTGTGATTTCAATTATTTATACTTTTCATTATAAGAAAACTTTATACCCTTTAATCTAAATACCCCTTTTTCACCCACCCAGTTTAGGGTAGTTAGTTTATTAGTAGAATGGAATTTTATTGGTTATATTTTTACTATTCGGATACATATACCGGGCCCGGGCCGAAGTGGCGGAGGAGGTATTTTCAGCTCCAGATGTGTAATATGTGGCAAAGCCATGATTATGTTGATAATACGATTGATAATTTAATAGACAGCTACTAAACAATCCATTTCATTAGTTTAGAAAAGCTAGGTTAGCAATTGATTTAGTTTAGGTAAATTGAATTTAGTTAAGTTGAAAAAATAAAGTTTGACAAATCAAAAATAAAAGAATGGGGAGTTTTCTGTTCAGAATGTCCTGTTGCTGCAAAAAATATGCCTTCTGATTATCTCTATACGTGGCAGGTTGAGCTATATACATGTACATAACTTATGAGTTAGAGGAGAAAACAACTGCATATACATAACAGCATTGATTTAGCAAGTAATCTGACATTAAAAAGCGACATGAAGCTTAGTCAAATCATATAACCTCTATTTTCATTTCATTTTATTTCACTGGCCCTATTTTCGTCGACGTTTCCAGTTCTTGAATTTTGTGATACACTACTCCACACCACTAACACTACTCCAATAACACTAACACTACTCCAATACACAACACTACTCCAACACCTAACACTACTCCCATACACCTAACACTACTCCATACACTAACACTTACTCCAATACACTAACCCATACTGACTCCAACACACTAAACACTACTCCAACACACATAACCACTACTTCCAAATACCTAACACTACTCCAAATACACTAACACTACTCCACTACACTAACACATACTCCAACACACTAACACTACTCCCACATCACTAAGCACTACTCCAATACACTAAACACTACTCCAATACACTAACACTATCCAATACTACTAACACTACTACTCCAACACCCTAACACTACTCTCCCACACACTAACAAACTACTCCACACACTAAACAACTAACGTCCAATACAACTAACACTACTCCAATACACTAACACTAATACTCCCATACCTAACACTACTACTCCAACACATTTTTCTAACAACTAACCCAACACACTAACACTACCTCCCATACACTAACACTACTCAATACACTTAACACTACTCCACTACACTAACAACTACTTCCAACACACTTAACACTACTCCAATACACTAACACTATCAATACACTAACCACTCTCCATACCCTACACGACTCCAATATCACTAACACTACTCCAATACAACTAACACTACGCCAACACCTAACACTACTTTAGTTTACCAGACGATGTTTCATTATTGACTCCACGTCAGACCATTTCCACGACAACTCCATTGTGCACAGTGCGAATTGTTTTGGTTTAAAGAACACATATGTGATTTAGAATATTAATTCCAAACTGATTTTTGCTTTGATTTAGAACATAAGCTGATTCAAATAGGGAATATATTCGTAATTTCGTGGCATACCTAATCAATATGCTAATTAAAGACAATTTAATGGACAAAATTAAAATATAACACAGTATCATCTTGCAGTTTTACATCATTGACAAACTTAAAACTTAGGTCTAGACACCCTAGGAACTTATAGCGGTTTAATAGGAAGATAGACGAATATGCTAATAAGGGTCAATA
>JACEEZ010001103.1:0-5000 GCA_016584305.1 Chionoecetes opilio | reverse complement strand
GAATTTTTTTACCTTCTCATTTCAAAAAAAAAGATGACGTCGCGGCCTATGTTGATACCTGGTTTTAATGAGATAAATAATTACATTAGTGGAGCTGCATAGTCGGGGCTGGAATACATTCATGACAATAAGAAGGTTTACGCAAACGCCCCTTCAACACACACACACGCACACGCACAGCACACGCACACGCCACGACCACGCACAGACAGCACACGCACCACAGGGTACCCGTGGTGTAGGGGGAAAACGCTCGGGTTTCCCAAACCCAGATGCCCCCGGGTTCGATCCCCGGGGGGCGGAAACGATGGGGTTTTCCCTTTAAAAACCCCAGCCCGTCCACCCCCGTAGAAAGGGTACCGGGTGTTAGCCGGGGTTGTGACCTTCTCCGGGGTGCGGCTTTTGGCCAAAAACAAGGCACTAAGGATGAATGATAAAAAAGTTGAATGGAGACGGGGCCCCACAAGCATTGCTTTTTGTGGGCCCCCGTAGGGAATACCCCGTAAAATACAACTAGAGGAATAGATGAATACACACACTTCCGCAAACCGCAACTTCCGCAAATTTCGGAAGTCCGAATTCGTTGCGGAAGTGTACATTTTTGCGGATTTGCGTTTGCGGAAAGCACTTCCGCAAACGCAAATATGTCCGCAAACTCTCAATTTTGAACACGATTCCTGCGCGGCTACGCGCACTATCCAGAGAAACGCAGCTTGCCCACCAATGACTCTCCCTCTTTGATCAAATGGATTTTTTGTTGGCCACAGCAATCCTGTACTCTGGGACTGGAAGTGCTGTACAATGTGGGGGAGGTGTATCCTTTCTTTTTCTGTTAATACATGAGTGAGGCAAGGGTGCGTCCTTGCCCCATCACTCTTCAACATTTGTATGCACTGGGTATTGTGAAAGTTGTAGATCAAAGTGATTGTGGAGCAACATCCCTCGGGAACACCAAGATCACCGATCTTGTTGTTGCCGATGTTGCAGTAATCTTTGCAGAGTCACTGGAGGTCCTGATGATGGCTCTCGTGGCGCTTCACGAGGAGGCAAAGCCTTTGGGACTTAAGGTCTTCTGGCTCAAAAACCAAGGTCCATGTGTTTGGAGGCTTACTAGATGAAACAGTACAGTTTGTTCATGCGTGCGGCGAGGACATTAAGATCTTGGAAGTTTTACATACCTTGGTAGCGCAGTCCATAATGACGACGGGTCACGTCAAGAAGTCTTACGGCGGATTGGCATAGCCCATGGCATAGCTATTGCACCGTGAGACTGAATCGGGGGCCTATTCCTGCATAGGCATGCTACGCTGAAACCGATCCTTCCATAGGGTTTTATCTGTAAGAGGAAAAATCCGGCGTGGAGGAGGCCAAGGGGGCCCACTTGCCCCAACAAGGCCGTTTGGGTGGGGCAAGTTAATGTTTCCTGTCGAGAGTTTTTTGGCTATGGGAAGAAGGGAGCCTACATGGGGACTCGTGGCGGGTGGACCCCCCGGGAGTGTACGTCCGTAGGGCGGGCGAGGGGGAAAGCGCCCTCGGCGTATGCCCCCAATGATTGATTGCAGCAATCCACCCCTCTTCAAGCTGCTGTGGTATTCCTTCTTAACCCTGAGAAGGTAGATGCCGTGATATCATCAAGACTGCTGTTTGAGGTCACGGAGCAGGCTGTCTTGGATACCTCAGAAGGCAGCAGCCCAGATGAAGACGAAGAAGATTATTTTTTAGGTGAGACCATAGATCACTGTATACCTGGACTGCGCACGGAATATCGGCCTATTGCACATGGGCCTGAACTTGCCCGAAGTCGGAGGGCCGCTCGGATTCATATTATATTATTATATTAATATATTATATATATAATATATTAATATTATATGATATATATATATATATATATATATATATATATATTTATATATATATATATATATATATATATATATATATTATATATATATATATATATCGCATCAAATAGACTGTTTATAAGTATATATGATTATACTGTAATCTTCGTAAATGTTTGTTTATAATATTATCAAATAAAAACAGTAAAACAAACACGGTAAAGAAAATGTATTACGAACGAGAAGAAAAAACTTCAACTCTTCGCCATTTAAAACTTTGCGAGTCAACTTTTATCATGAAGGGTATCAATAGAGAGCGCAATTTTATTAGCTTTCCATTGCTATTTTTCGTTATCTGAAAAATTTATTAGAACCATGCATAAATTAGCGTTAAATCAATAAATAAAATCATCAATCGGGTAATTTTCCCGATTGATGATGTTATTTATTTAGTTAACGCTAATTTATACATGGTGCTAATTCATTTATCAGAAAACAAAATATATAAGTAAATAAATAACAAAATTACCCGCTTGATGATTTTATATATTTATTTAACGCTAATGTATGCATGGTTTTAATTAATTTATCAGATAACGAAATATAGCAATGGAAAGCTAATAAAATTGCGTTTCTATTGATACCCTTCATGATAAAAGTTGACTCGCAAAGTTTTAAATGGCGAAGAGTTGAGTGAATATTAAGTTCATGCATATTTCTTCATAGTCTCGTAATGGCATTTCTTTAGCGTGTTTTACTGTTTTTTATTTGATAATATTATAGAACAAACATTTACGAAGATTACAGTATATCATATATACTGATAAACCAGTCTATATGATAGTCCATAGACCACTATATCTCTTTGTCGGGCGCCCCGCAGGCCCCTATGCAGCCCCGCAATTCAAAACATTGTCGCGTGTGCAGTCCAGGTATACAGTGGTCTATGGTGAGACCTATTGATTTTATCGAGATCTACTGCATCTTCAGTTCAGTTGTGACAGTTTATTACTCCAAGTCATTATATTAGCAATCTTGAGCGTCAAATTATTGTCATATTTAGTATATAGGTGCAATAATAAAAAAAATAAAAAAATCTAAGCACTTTCTATTTCTAAGTAACATAATTTTGTTTTCTGACTCTGATTACTTATTTTTTTTAGTTAATGTACATATTACAAATGTATTTATTATTTCCAGGCTCTGATGAGCCCAAGACCCACAGCTACAGAGGACACCAACTCTACCCGCCTCTCCAACAAGATGGGGAAAGAGCTTGAGAGTTGGTGTTCAGAGAAGCAGAGGAACAAGCTGCTGGAGCAGGCCATGTTTCCCGCCCTTTCCCATGCCGCCTGGGTAGATGCGTTTGTTAAGTACAACACGGTTATACCCAGCTCTGCAGCTGTGGAGAGACTGTTCTCCCAGGGGTCGGACGTCATGAAGGCCAGGAGAGCGAATATATGACCTCTGATAATTTTGAGAGATTAGTTGGTCTTCATGAAGGGGAACATGGACCTGCTCAAAATGGAACAATCACCAAAGGACTCTGAATGAGGAGTCTGAGGCTAAGGGTCTGATATCATAACAATGAAATATAATTTGGAGTGTAGTGTACTTGTACTTATTATTACCCCTTAGTGTGCACTTAAGTTGATATATTGAGTGAGTGGTCACAATAAGGGGAAGGTAAAATGTGAGCTATAACATCTGTGGGGCGCAGAGGGGTAAGTATTAAAAAAATACTAAGGTGTCTAATGTATATATATATTATTACTATATATATATAATTTATATATATAATATATATATATATATATATATATATATATATATATATAATATATATTAATATATATATATATATATTATATATATATATATAATATATATATATATATATAATTAATATATATATATATAGATATATATATATATATGTATATATATATATATATATATATATATTATATATAATTATTGTCATAAATGATTTATTAAATAAATATAAATTTACTAACACAAAGTGCTCTATTTTTGCAATATTTGCAGAGAAAATATCACCTAATTGGTTTGCGGTTTGTGGACTTGCGGTTGCGGAAGTGTGAACTTCGAGAAATTTGCGGACTTGCGGTTGCGGAACTTAAGGATTGGGGTTTGCGGATTTGCGTTTGCGGAAGTGGATTTTCGTTTGCGGTGCCAACCTCTGACACACACACGCACGCACACACGCACGCACGCACGAACGCACGTACACGCACACACATAATGTCTGTTGTGGTCTCGGGGAAAAAATTTCCGTCTTATGTTCAGCCGGACGCGAATTCAGGGTCCATTCAAGCCCCTAAGAACCGTCAGCGCAAGCAGTTACAGTCCCCTTGAGTAAGGGGGTAGGGTGTGGTGTGGTGTGTGAGGTCTCTGCTTTACCCAAAATATCGGTCTCGATGAGCTCTAAGTTCTTTCCATGAGGGTAACAGCTGGAAACCGCGTCCAGCGCGTGATCAGACCGTGGGTGAAGCACACACACACACACACACACCACACACACACACACACACACACACACACACACCCCACACACACACAACACACACCCCACACACACACACACACACACACACACACACACACACACACACACACACACACACACACACACACACACACCCACAACACACACACACACACACACACACACACACACACACACACACACACACACACACACACACACACACACACACACACACACACACAACACACACACACACACACACACACACACACACACACACACACCCCACCACACACACACACACACACTACACACCACACACACACACACACACACACCACACCACACACACACACACACACACACCCCACACACACACACAACCACACACACACACACAAACACACAACACACACGACACACACACACACACAAACACACACCACACACACACCACACACACACACACACAACACACAACACACCACACACAACACACACACACACACACACACACCAGTACGCCTGCATGGTCAAGTTGTTCAGAACACCTGTCAGGCTATTCCCGTGTCGCGTGTTCTATCCCCGCTCGTCAGGGATTTTCACTGACAATGTGCCGGTTCTGTCCGCTTGAGCAAGGGGGT
>JACEEZ010001102.1:21110-31110 GCA_016584305.1 Chionoecetes opilio | reverse complement strand
CCTCCCAGTTGCTTGCTCTCTACAGGGGCCTTATCCGTCTATGTATGGAGTATGTCTCATATGTTTGTGGAGGATCCACTCATACAGCTCTCCTAAACAGGGTTGAGTCAAAAGCTTTACGTCTCATCAACTCCCCTCCTGTGACTGACTGTCTTCAATCTTTAAATCACCGCCGCTATGTTGATTCTCTTGCTATCTTCTACCGTTATTTTCATGCTCTCTGCTCTTCTAAACTTGCTAACTGCATGCCTGCCCCCCTCCCGCGGCCTCGCTGCACAAAACTTTCTACTCATGCTCATCCCTATTCTGTCCATATTCGTAATGCAAGAGTTAATCAGTATCTTTACTCTTTCATCCCTTTCACTGGTAAACTCTGGAACTCTCTTCCTGTTTCTATTTTTCCACTTTCCTACGACTTAAATCTTTTCAAGAGAAGAGTAACAAGACACCTCCCGAACTAAATTGGCCCACCCCTCTTTTTTGTGTTTATTCTCTTATTGTCTTCTTCATAGGGACTGGCAACTAAGCGGGCTTTGTGTTACCTCTTTTTGTTGTGCCCTTCGCCAGTCCTTTGTGATGTAAAAGAAAACAACAAAAAAGAAGCTAAGTGTCCTTGTCAGGGGTTGTAGGACATGGAATCAACTCTCAGACGAAACTAAAAGTTCCGCTTCTAAGAACATGTTCATGTCGAGGATTAAACGATAATTATTTGCTAAATACTAATCATTACTATAGGTACCTGTATAATGATCATGTAGGTGTGGATGAATATGTATATGTGTGTATATGTATGTATTTATGTAAGTGTGTATATGTATGTATTTATGTATGAGTGCATACAAGTATGTATATATGTATGTGTTTATGTATGTATATATGTGTGTATGTATATGTATTATTTATATATTATTTAGGTATGTGTGTTTGTATGTATTTTTGTATGTGTGTATATGCAAGTATGTATATATGTATGTGTTTATGTATGTATATATATGTATATGTATGTGTAAGTATGTAGGTGTATAAAAATCAGAATAGATAAAAATTGCATTTATGTATATTATGTTGAGTTGTCTGCGGCCATCACTGTGAGAGAAATTAAACCTAGAGATAATGATTCAGGCCCGTAATAGAGCATTTGCTCATCGGGCCCTGCCATATAACTCACCATGTATTTCCTTGTACAGAATTGTAACATGACGGCCAATGAATTATTATTATTATTATTATTATTATTATTATTATTATTATCTCTCGCTGCTTAGGGATTGGTAAGAAAAAATATTCCTTACTATCAAAGGATTGAACAATATTATTGACTACTTGAGCCACTGGGCCAAGCTTTTACCAGCATTACCAGTATTGTTATCTTTCTAATCATTATTTACAGCAATTAATTCTATCACTTTAAATCACCTACGCTATTTTCATGCGTTTTTACTCATTTTTTTTCTTGCTTTATAATTCCTTATTTTATATATATTTCTATTTTTATTTAAACAGTTATCAATCTCATCTCATCATGTTATTTCTCAATACTTATCAGACTGCTAGACAAGGTTACTATTATTACATCAGATTTTCTTATTCTTTCTACCATTAATATTTATCAAAGGATTATCCAATTTTCTTGATTACGTAGGAGATAAACAATAGTAAGCAATCATCATTACTATCATTGTTACTATCATTATTATTCTTATTATAATTATTTGAGTAGATTACCAAGTTAATATTAGGCAATTAAGTTTCTAGTGATATCAAAACTTTTTATTTCTCATATTTGCTTTTATTTTCTACTTTTTTCTGTACATGACTATCTTGACTATTGTATATTTTTTTTAACTATTTATCTTACTACTATTAGATCAAGCAAGCTGGTAAGACGCATCAATTTCCTCTTTTATAGGATTGATTCTTTCTCAATCTATTTATACCTTTTTAATTTCCTGTATTTTTTCATTTCTTTCATTCCTTGCATCATCTCCTTCCTTTGCTTATACTAATCTCCCTTCACTCACTCAATCTTGTTTGTGTGTTTTTTTCCTCTCCTCCTCCTCCTCCTCCTCCTCCTCCTCCTCCTCCTCCTCCTCCTCCTCCTCCTCCTCCTCCTCCTCCTCCTCCTCCTCCTCCTCCTCCTCCTCCTCCTCCTCCTCCTCCTCCTCCTCAGTTGTTGACATACTGAATAGTGAATCACCTGCCTAGCTCTACTCTGTCCCAGGATTTTTTTCTTTTACGGAGCTCGTCGGCAGAGGTGGGAAAAGGAAAAGAAGGAAAAGAGTAGGGAAGGAAACACCGTGTGATTATCAACCCCTTTTTATGTCAGATAACAAAATTTGTGAATTTTTTGTTAACTCTTGTTGGTGAACTGTTGTGAATCTGGCTTGTGTGTGTGTGGTGTGTTGTGTGGTGAGTGGGTGTGGGGTGAGGGTGTTGGTGTGTTGTAGTGGTGTGTGGTGTGAGGTGGGTTGTTGTAGATGGGGAGATGATGGGAGGGAGGAGTGGTGGAGTGTGATGGGGAGGGTAGAGTTTGTACCTGTTGTGGTGTTTGTCCACTGTTTGTGTGTGCTTATTTTTGTTGTGTCTTGTGTGTTTGTCTCCCGCTGTGCTCTCTCGTTCCCTGCCGTTCGTGTTTTGCTTGCGGTCTGTTTGTTCGTGGTTCCCGTTTGTTTGTTTCTCTTGTTTGTTGGCTGTTCTTTTTCCTTTCATCAGTACTGTGTGCAAGGCGTGTGTATTGTGTTTTGGTTTTGTTTGTGTGTGTTTTTGTTAAGTGAGTTTGTCACATTAGTTTTAGAATGAATAGGATTTTAGAGAACAGATTAGAAGACAAAGATTGACAGGTATTTTTTGTATTAAGGGGAATTTTCACTGCAAGTTTTTACCTTAACTTATATTTACAATTATTTTTAGTTTATCTTTGATTTTTCTCCCTCTCACTTTCTCTCACTCTCTTCTTCATCCTCTCCCATTCCTCTTCATCAGATTTACTATCATTTTTTTTTTTTTTTTGTAATGAACTTTCACACACATATTCACATTCTTTTTTTGTTTTTGATTTTCTTTCTACACATTTCACATTTTACAGTTTTTTTCTTCTTCATTAACGTGTGCAATTACATTCAGACGTTTACCTTAACTTCCATTTACATTTTAAAGTTTATTAGTTATATGTCATTACTGATATATTCTTTTTCATCTGAGAGATCTTTGGTTTATCATTTTTCATTAAGCGTTTTTTTGTTATTTTAGTTACATATTTTTCTCAGTGTTCATACATCACATTATACATACCGCACATACATACATATTCATACATACAGACAGACAGACATGCATTTTTTTTCCCATAAACCTTTACATATTGCTATTCACTTAAAGACGGACATTTGTTTTTCAATACTATCACTTGTTTCATATTCGTTAATCATAATTTATTTTTCACACTCCTCCACTTACGTTTGTTTTCATATTTTTTTATATTTTTTATTTTACGTTGGAGCGAATAGCGCCTGTAGGCTATTATTAACACACACACACACACACACACACACACACACACACACACACACACACACACACACACACACACACACACACACACACACACACACACACACACACACACACACACACACACACACACACACACACACACACACACACACACACACACACACACACACACACACCACCCACACACGCCTACACACGCCTACACACCCACACACACACACACACACACACACACACACACACACACACACACGATACCGCGCGCGACCACCGCGCGATGGTCAGGTTGATAGCGTTCTGGTCTCTCACTCTGTGGGTAGGCGGTTCGAATCCTCGTGCTCCCGGGGATTTTTCACTTGACGAATTCGGGCGGTTACTGTCCCCCTTGAGCAAGGGGATGGGGGTGTGTGGTGTGTGAGGTCCCAGCATTACCCAAAGATCGGTAATAATGAGCTCCAAGCTCGCACTGAGAGGGTGAAACTGGCGATCGTGAGCCAGCTCGAGTGGACAAGACCATGGGTGAATAACACAATGTCACTCTTACTACATACTTACATCTTTAGAATCTCCGCCTTTTTATCCTATCTTACACGGACTCTGATAAGATCCTAAGATTCCAAGTGGACGGAATCATACATCTGGCGTCTCTGTTTTTCACGGTAATTTCCTTGTAATCGAACACACTGATTGCTTCGTTATAATCCTCGCGTTATATTATCTTTGCCTCGAGTTCCCTTGTGTTGTTCATTAGCAGATGGTAATAGCCATTTAGTGAGTCCTTGGAATTTTTGTATTTAACTCTCCCTTCAATATCTTGCGTCCCAGGGGAGAGGAGAGGCTTGATGGGGGATTAGGGAAGATTCTCTCTCTCTCTCTCTCTCTCTCTCCCCTCTCTTCTCTCTCTCTCTCTCCCCCCCCTCTCCTTTTCTCTCTTTTCTCTCTTCCCCCTCTCCTCTCTCTCTCTTCTCTCTCTTCTCTCTCTCCTCTCTCCCCTCCCCTCTCTCTCTCCCCCTTCTTCTCTCTCTCCTTTCTCTCTCCTCCCCCTCTCTCTCCCTCTTTTCTCTCCTCTCTCTCCCCTCTCCTCTCTCTTCTCTCCCCTTTCCCCTCTCTCTCTCTCTCTCTTCTCTCTCTCTCTCTCTCTCTCTCTCTCTCTCTCTTTTTCTATAAAGAAAGGAAACTGTCGAGAATAGTGAGGGGAATAATTTTGATGTGTGTTTGTGTGCGTGTAATTTTTTTTTTTTTGTGAGTGTAGACTGTAGATGTATGTGTACGTGTGTGTGTGCATGTGTGTGTGTGTGCATGTGTGTGCATGTATGTGTGTGTGTGTGTGTGTGTGTGTGTAGATAGTGTTTGTGCGTGCGTGTGTGTAAGTGTGACGTCAGAACAGCAAACATCCATCCATCCATCCTTATATCCCCCTCGTTCCTGGCATGTCGGGGGCATGTCGGGGCCTGTCAGTCCCGCTACCTGAGAGCCATCACCCCGACAGGTTTCTAAATAACACACACGTCGCTCCTACCCCATACTGGACATGCCCTTTTCAGTTATAGGTCGTACTCTTTCCCTATGTACATTTTTGTATACCCTAGTAATAGTAGTTGTGGTAGTGGTGGTAGTGGTGGTAGTAGTAGTAGTAGTGGTAGTGGTAGTGGTGGTGGTAGTGGTAGTAGTAGTGGTGGTGGTGGTGGTGGTAGTGGGGTGTGTATAGTGCTTGTGTTTGTTGTTGTTAGATAAAGTTTAGTGTTAGTAAGTGGTTGGTCGCTATTTCCTGGTGTTGTTAAAAGGCAATGGGGTAAGAAAGGTAATCGGGGGATTTTAATTAAAATAAGTTTTTTGGGGTTTTATTGCAAAATTTAAAAACTGTGAGAGAGAGAGAGAGAGAGAGAGAGAGGGGGAGAGGGGAAAGAGGAAGAGAGAGAGAGAGAGAGAGAGAGAGAGAGAGAAAGGAGAGGAGAGAGAGAGAGGGAAGAGAGAGAGAAAAGGGGAGAGAGAAGAGAGTAATGGTTTTAGTGCTTTGGGTAAAAGTTTTGGCAAAAAGCTTTCAATATCAGGGTCAAGGGGGTTTTTTATTTTATCGTTTTGGGTCAACGCCCCAATTTGTAACCCAATATTTAGCCAAGCAAGCAAACATTGTGGCTGAAACAAGTCAAAACAGACTATCAAAATATCTATCAACACAGTAGAATAGAAAGAAAGAATAATATAATATACTATACTAAAAGAAAGCTAGAAGAAATAGAAGGAAGAAATGAAAGAATAGAAGAAAGAAGATATAAAATAGATGAAAGAAATATAATAGAAAGAAAGGACAATAAATTAAGGGCTGATATTTAAGGGTATTTAAATGTTCAGATCATCTATAATAATATAAGCGAAAGTGTGTCTGTCTGTCTGTCTGTCTGTCTGTCTGTCTGTGTGTGTGTGTGTGTGTGTGTGTGTGTGTGTGTGTGGTATAGGTTCCGCCCCCCGTGGCGCAATCACCTCATATGGCACATTTTTGGAACCGGGTTGACCAGGGGAAGGTCATAAGCCCACGTATGAGATGATTCGATCACTTTTTTTTTTTTTTTTTTAGCAGCCTATCTATAATAATATAAGCGAAAGTGTGTCTGTCTGTCTGTCTGTCTGTCTGTCTGTCTGTCTGTCTGTCTGTGTGTGTGTGTGTGTGTGTGTGTGGTATAGATTCCGCCCCCCGTGGCGCAATCACCTCATATGGCACATTTTTGGAACCGGGGTTGACCAGGGAAGGTCATAAGCCCACTTATGAGATGATTCGATCACTTTTTTTTTTTTCTTTTTTTTAGCAGCCTATTAGCGATAATTGTGAAAAAAAAAGTGGGTTGCGAGAATTGAGGAAACCTTGATGTAGGGTTAGGGTGATGGGTAATGGGTGAGTGAATGGGTGGGGTGATGGGTAATGGGTGTGGGGTGATGGGTGAGTGAATGGGTGGGGGGTGATGGGTGATGGGTGAGGGAATAGGTGGGGAGTGATGGGTAATGGTAAATATAAGCGAAAGTGTGTCTGTCTGTCTGTCTGTCTGTGTGTGTGGTGTGTGTGTGTGTGTGTGTGTGTGTGTGTGTGTGTGTGTGTGTCTGGTATTGGTTCCGCCCCCTGTGGCGCAATCACCTCATATGAAACATTTTTGGAACCGGGTTGACCAGGGGAAGGTTTTAAGCCCATTTATGAGATGATCCGATCACTTTTTTTTTTTTTTTTAGCAGCCATATTAGCGATAATTGTGAAAAAAAAAGTGGGTTGCGAGAATTGAGGAAACCTTGATGTAGGGTGATGGGTAATGGGTGAGTGAATGGGTGGGGTGATGGGTAATGGGTGTGGGGTGATGGGTGAGTGAATGGGTGGGGGGGTGATGGGTTGGGGTGATGGGTGATGGGTGAGGGAATAGGTGGGGGGTGATGGGTAATGGGTGAGTGAATGGGTGTGTGGTGATGGGTAATGGGTGAGTGAATGGGTGGGGGGTGATGGGTAATGGGTTAGTGAATGGGTGGGGGGTGATGGGTAATGGGTGAGTGAATGGGTGGGGGTAATACATACATTTCTACATCCATGATTTCAGGAAAGTTAGAAGGGGCTATCTGGAGAGTCCGTGTTTGGTGGGCCGAAGGCCCACCAAACACAGGTGGTGGGCCGAAGGCCCACCACCAATAGCCCTCCGCAGGAGCTAGCCAAAAAGTCCGTCCGGAGGGCGGCTTTGCGGCTAGTATGATAATAATGATGATAATGATAATAATAGTCACGGAATTTCTTCTTTACGTGTATTATCATTTCAAATGCAGGGTGTTTTATTTAGGGAAAATAACAAATGGTTCACTTAAGGGAAATATTTAATCACAATTTCCCTGACTTAGAGGGAATGTGTACTGTAGGAGGGAAGGATAGGAGGCCATTCCTCACTGTACGTCCTTGGATCTCATTCTACTCTTTCAGGAAAAAAAGATTAAACAAATCAATTGAGGAAGAGATATTGGAGTATTATTTTCTTTACATGAGGAAATTGGAAGGATAACATTAATATTACTCCAATCTATTTAAGTATAGACATGGCTTTGGTAATAATAATTAAACACATGGCTTTGGTAATAATAATTAGACACATGGCTTTGGTAATAATAATTAAACACATGGCTTTGGTAATAATAATTAGACACATGGCTTTGATAATAATAATTAGACACATGGCTTTGATAAGAATGATTAGACACATGGCTTTGATAAAAATAATTAGAAACATGGCTTTGATAAGAATAAATAGACATGGCTTTGATATGAATGATTAAACACATGGCTTTGATAAGAATGATTATACACATGGCTTTGATAAGAATGATTAAACACATGGCTTTGATAAGAATAATTAAACACATGGCTTTGATAAGAATAATTAGACTCTTGTAATTAACTGAACATCCAAAACTAGAAAAAAAATCCCCTATCAATGAGAATGAATTTTAATTATGTCTCACTATTTCACTGCATACTTACTTAAAAGGACATTTACTTATGACAATACTTACAAGGCTTACATATTTAAAAGGGAGAAAAGGAATACAATGTAACAATACTTACAAGGCTTACTTATCTTACTTAAAAGGAATACAAAGAAACAAAATATACAATAACAGTAAACATTTTAAAAGAACATCGAATGATGATAATGATAATAGTAACCATAATTTTTTAGTTGCTTTTAATTTTCCTTTTACATTTTTTCGTTTTTTTCTCGATTTTTCGAAAGTGACCATAATTTTTTTTGTCACTTTTCGATTTCCTTTTACTCTAGTTTTTTTTCTAGTATTTTCGATAGTAATCATCATTTTTTTGTTACTTTTATTTTTATTTTTACTCATAGACGGATTTGTTTCTCGTTTTTTCTATAATAACAATAATTTTAGTAACTTTTCGTTTTCCTTTTACTCAGTTTTTCTTTTCTTTTTAAAGTTTTTTCGATAGTAACCATAATTTTTAAGTCATTTTTCGTTTATACTCTCATTTTCGTGTTTTTTTTTGTCGCTTTCTCGTCCTACGGCCATGGCAACTCAAGGGTCTAGTTTATGGCCCGCCTTATGGCACCTCGACGAAGGGCTTTTCTTTCTTTATTTTTCTAGGGGATTTCTGGGCTCCACAATACGGTCCTGTCGGAATCCAAACTTATGGCCGCTCCGCCCTCTTCTATGGACTCAATTTATATGATTTTTTGTCCGCTTTCCTTAGATTTACTGAGTGTCTGGAATAGAAGATGGGCTATAGTTTAGGACACACACACACACACACACACACACACACACACACACACCACACACACACACACACAACACACACACAACACACACACACACACCACACACACACACACACACACACATACACACACACACACACAGGGGAACTTCCGTAGTGTAAGGGTTAGCACGCTCGGCTCACAACCGAGAAGTCCCGGGTTCGATCCCCGGGCGGAGCGAAGACAGACGGGCGTCTTCTTAAAACCCTAGCCCCTGTCCACCCAGCAGTGAATGGGTACCGGATGTTAGCCGGGGGCTTGTGACCCGCCTCCCGGGGTGGTGGCTTCGGCCAACACTAAGGATGAATGAGAAAAATAAATGTTGATATGGAGATGGGGCCATACGAGCGTTGCTCTGGCCCTGTAAAATACAACTAGATGAATACAACTAGATGAACACACACACACACACACGCACGCACGCACGCACGCACGCACGCACGCACGCACGCACGCACGCACGCACGCACGCACGCACGCACGCACGCACGCACGCACGCCTATTCATCTCTTGCATGCAGTCTGTACGAGTATTTGTGTGTTGATCTACTCTCTCTCTCTCTCTCTCTCTCTCTCTCTCTCTCTCTCTCTCTCTCTCTCTCTCTCTCTCTCTCTCTCTCTCTCTCTCTCTCTCTCTCTCTCCTACATTCACCCACTATCTGCTGCCTCCATCTCTCTTATTGTTTTATTTCGTTCTTTCCTTCCCATTCTGTTATCTTCCCTCTCTCCCTATATTTCTCCCTTTCCTCTATTTTTCTTTTTCTCTCTCTCTTTTCTTTCTCACGTTTCCTCCACCCATATTTATCATCTCTATTTTGTCCATTTTTTCTGTTTCCTTCTTACCTTAATCCATTTTTTCCTCACGTTCTATTATTTTCCATATTTTGTAGTTACCTCCCTCGGTCTGTTTCTTTCATAACCTCTCTCTTTCTCTCGCTCTCTCGCTCTCTCGCTCTCTCTCTCTCTGGCTCTCTCGCTCTCTCGCTCTCGCTCTCTCTCTCTCTAGCTCTCTCTCGCTCTCTCTCGCTCTCTCTCTCTCGCTCTCTCTCTCTCTCTCTCTCTCTCTCTCTCTCTCTCTCTCTCTCTCTCTCTCTCTCTCTCTCTCTCTCTCTCTCTCTTGCCTCACTCTATATTTCCCTCTCATGAATTCCACATTTTCCCTCCTCATCTTCTATTCTCAGCTTTTGTTC
>JACEEZ010001102.1:8610-16110 GCA_016584305.1 Chionoecetes opilio | reverse complement strand
TCTGTGATGACATACTAGTACAGGTTGCCCATCCCTTAATCCGGCAACCCCGGGGACCTTAGAACTGCTGGATTTTTGAAATTTACGGATTAATTATTGATGTTTTGCCCCTGACTCTATATATGCGCATATATTGTAACAGAAAATGACTACAGTATATATCTACATCAGTACATATAATATAAAATCAGTACGTTTATATCATAGACTGTTAAAGATCCAATGCCGTACATTTCAAAAAACACTTCGCACAGACACACCACTATCAAGTTATTTAACAGTTCAACTTTCTCTGTGATCGAAAAACGAGCGATGTTTGCGTTTTACGCCTTTCTTTTATTCGGCGAATCCATGATGGGGCTATACAGCTGCAGATTTTAACAATTATGGCAAATAAATGAGAAGGAATGCCTGTTTGCTGTCGGAAGCGTGAGCATACAGCTGTTTCTGGGTACAGCGCCATCAAAAACAAACGGCCCTCCCGAAAAACTGGCCCGCCAATCCGGGGGAAATTTGAAAAGGGCGCTCGAAATTCTTTGCCGGAAAACTGATGGAACCGGAATATTGATTGCCGGATTAGTGTGGTAAACCGTATAACCATTGAGAAATTTTTTTGCCAAGGCAAACCGGGAAAGAAGAACTGCAAGAAGGGGGACTGTTTAAAAAAAAGGTGTGAAATGGCAAAAGGAAATAGATATGTTGTATAGAAAGATGGAGAAAGATTAATGTTAAAAACATGCAAAAAAATACAAGACAGCCAGAAACGAATATGTGAGAGTCAAAGGGAAGAGGAAAGGAACTTTGAAAAAGGTATTGTATCGAAATGCAAAAAAGAAACTGAAATAGTTTTACAGGTTGTTAATGGTAAACCTAAACCAAAAAGCAATGAATGGTAAGCTAAGATCAAAAGGAAACCGTATACCCTAAGCCGATGAACAAGTGAAGTTATGAAACAGGTTTTGAAGAGGTCTGTAAGAGAGCAAAAAAATTTTGCGGGAGAGGGGGGGTGAAAGATGCCTTGTGAGCAATATGAGGTAGAAAAGCAAGAGGTCCTGAAAACTGTGGAGGCGCAAGATATAAGTAAAGCCCTGGCCCAGACAGATACCTAACTGGTTATAAAAAGTGTAAAGACCAATGGACCCGTTACTCACACTAAAACACTGGTATTGTGAAGCTTTAGATGAATATAGGCTAATATCACTGTACATATTTTTTTTGCTGAGAAATGAAAGTACCTGTTCACCTGACGTCTCCGTGGAGTGAGGTTGTGTTTGGTTGAGCTCTAGGGATTAGAATGGCTACGTCTGTGATGGAGAGTGTTGTGGAGGTGGAGAGAGAAGTGGTTTTGGGTGTGTTCTAGGGGGGTTTGAGAGTGGTGTTGTGTGCTTCTACGGGGGTTGAGAGGGTAGTGTGGTAGCAGTGAAGGAGGCTGAGGTGAGAAGGCGGGGGGGAGATGTAGTGAAGGGTGTGGAGATGCACTTAAGACTATTCTGGAGGCGATCGAAGCCCTGAAAATGAGCTTTGAAGGGAAAAGTGAACGAATTGAAAAGCATTGGATGAAGCAGGAAATAGAGATACGTTCTCTTAAGTGTGGAGGTGAAGGTCCAAGTGGAGTGAGTGGGGGGGCACATGCGAGGGAGTAGTGTAGGGGTACCAGAGTGAGATGTGATCGAGAGACTACAAAAGGTCACCAGTAAGTCACCAGGGATTGGTGTTCGGAAGGTAGTTGATCATGGAGCCTGCCCGAAGGAGAAAAAGGTAAACGATGCCCATGTTGTGTGCACGAACCAATATCAGGTACTCTCGGGGCTGCAAGAGGGAGATACAGAGATAAGGAAGGTGGACGATACATCATTACCCGAAGGTAAAATCTTGATTGTTGGTGACAGTCAGGTTAGGCATCTTGACAGCAGGTTCTGTGACAGGGAAGGGATGCGCATGAAGTCGGTGAGTTACCCAGGGAAGGGATAGGTTATTTTAGTGAAAAAGATAGTTGAGTGCATGGCAGCCCAAGGGAAAAACCCCATCGTCTGCCTGAGTGCTGGGGAAATGATGTTGAGTGTGTAAGAAGTGAGGAATTGCTACGGCGGTTCAAGGAAGCTGTAGGTAAAGTTAGGGACAGGGACGGGTTCCCTGTGGTGTGTGTTGTCCTTCCAAGAGCTTTGTTGCCGGACTTGTGGTACTCCAGGGCTTTTGCCTTGAATGGCCGGCTGGCATTTCATTGCAAAGATAATGGTGGGCCTTTGTAGACAACTGGGACCTCTTTTTCGGGATAACCACCTCTACCGCGGGGATGGGGTCCCACTTTTCGGGGGGAAAGGAGTTCAGATCTTGTCTGAATCCCTTGAAAGGGAGGTAGATGCATGCAGGTTTTTTTAAGATAGAAAAACCGGTGAGTAGACACTGGGGTCGAGGTAAGGGAAACTTGCGATACTAGGAGGAGTTTCAGAAGGCAGGGAACTAAAGTGATTGTAAGAAGAGAGAGAG
Source organism: Chionoecetes opilio (assembly GCA_016584305.1). Lineage (NCBI taxonomy): Eukaryota > Metazoa > Arthropoda > Malacostraca > Decapoda > Majidae > Chionoecetes > Chionoecetes opilio. The sequence goes on along the minus strand of JACEEZ010001102.1, from coordinate 13,623 downwards.
GAGGGGGTTAGTTAAAGATAAAGGGAAACTTTACAAAAAAAGAGAGAGTTGCTTGAACGTTTTCTATACAAACTGTAGGAGTATTTTAAACAAGATAGATTTCCTGAGAGGAATAAATAGTGTAGTGGATTTGATATAAAAGCATTAACAAAACATGGTTAGATATGTCAGGAAAGGTATTTGACCCGGAGGTCGAGATAGCTGGGTATAAGCTATTTCACAAGGACAGAGTAGGCAGACGAGGAGGAGGAGTGCGCTTTATGCAAGAGATGCATTGCAGTTTTTGGTTTAATAATGTTAAAAAACAGATGACAGCATTTGAGTCTATATGGGTAGAGGTTACGGAGGGAACTGAGAAAATGGTTTGGGTGTAGTAATAGGCTCCCAAATTGTAAAGAGGGGTTTAGCTTCCTATATGGAAGAAATAAACAAGGCCTGCAGATATAATCGACTATGCGTGGTGGGAGATTTTTAAACTAGGAATATAGACTGGGATTTAATCATAGGTGACAGCGACGCAGATGAATTGTTAAATATAATCCAGGATAACTTCCTAAGTCAAGCAACAAGGAGCCTACTAGAGGAAAATAATATTCCAGATCTATTGCTGACAAATAGAGACGATTTAGTTACAAAAAGTGGAGGTCGGGGGAATTTTGATAATAGCGACCATTATGAGATCAGATTAGCTTCAAATGGGGAAATTGGAAAATGAAGTGGCAATAAGCATCGAATGCCTAATTTTAGAAAGGCCAATTATGCAGGATTAAGAAGACACCTGGAGGTTATAATAAGAGGTGTGGGATGGAGGGGAAAATTTTTTCCCCGAATAAGACAGGGAGATGGGCAGCTGGAAAGGCCAATTATGAAGGATAGGAAGGCACCTGGAGGTAATTGGCGTGGTAGGTATGGTAGTGAGGTCTAGGCTGAGGAGGTAATTTGAGCGGTTAGACAGGGAAGTGAGGTCAGGGCGAGGAGGTATTAGAGAGATTAGAAAATGGGGAAATGAGGTCGGGGCTGATGAGGATTATACCTCATTTGTAAGGAATATAATTGACGGACAGAAAGAAATATTCCTTTTAGGGAAATAAGGGCCAGAAAGAGTGATCCAAAATGGATGACCACCAATTTTAAAACACAACATTGGAGTAAAAAGAAACATTTATTTAAGGTTCAAGGCAGGATTGGTAAACAAAGAACAGTTTAAAGTGGGTGGCGAGGACAGTGGAGAAATTAACTCGAGTTGCTAAGAACAATTTTGAGATTAAAGTAGCAGAACAGGCGAAAAGGGACCCAAAAGGGTATCAGGTATATAAAACAAAGACAAGGGAATTAGTTGGGTCGTTAAGGTCAGGACAGGGGGAGGCCCCTTAATACGGATGAGGATATATGTAAGTCTAAATTATTATTTTTAAGTGTTTTTACGGAGGAGGTTACCCCAGACAATACCTGATAGTGAACAGATGTTCAAAGGAAGCGATGAGGAGAAACTCAAAGATATTGTGATAAAATAGGGAAATGGTTTGGAAGAGGGTATAGATAAAAGGAAAAATTTTAAATCGCCAGGACCAGATGAAGTGTATCCCAGGGTATTAAAGGAATGCAAGGAGGTTTTTAGTGAGTTGTTAGTGCACATTTTAGTAAATCGGTTGAGATAGGCGATGTGCCATTATTGTGGAGGAAAGGGAAAAAGTTTTTTCCCATATTTAAGAAGGGAGACAGAGGATAAAGTCAAATTATCGACCCGTAAGTCTAACATCAGTGGTGGGTAAATTATTGGAATCTATTATTGCAAAAAAACATTAGAGAGCACTTAGATAAACATAGTTTGATCAATGATTCACAACATGGATTCACCAAGGGTTTGGTCATGTCTCCCAATTTTTTGAGTTTTTATAGGAAAGTTTATGAGATGGCAGATAATAATAAGGATTATGATATAAAAAATCTGGACTTTTGTAAGGCATTTGACAAAGTACCACACGAGCGACTTTTAAATAAGGTTAGGGCTCATGTATAGATGGGAAGGTTCTTCATTGAATCAGAGCTGGCTAAGTAATAGGCAACAAAGGGTTACAATTAAGGTTCTAAATCTGAATGGGGACTGGTGAAAAGTGGAGTTCCACAAGGGTCTGTTTTGGGTCCATTACTTTTTTTGTTTTACATCAACGACTTGGATAGTGGGATTAGCAGTGATATCAGCAAGTTTGCTGATGATACTAATTTAGGTAGGATTATTGGATCACAGTCTGATGTACTGCATCACAGTCATGGATCACAGTCTGGCTCGTTGGGTGAGTACTTTGGGTAGTTGTTCACGGTGGGACCCTCCAACTGAGCAGCTTCACACCACTGGGTTACAGGCAGTGGATGCCGATCCTCCATTGACGAAAGTGCACCCTCTCTTGACGAAGTCAGAGAGGCTGTAGCAAAGTTGAGGGGTGGAAAGGCAGTGGTGTTTGTAATATCAGTGCGGAGCTCCTCAAAGTGGGGGTGAGGCCATGATCCACGGGTTGCATGCTGTCCTGATGCCGTGTGGCAATCGGGTTTACCATTCTTCCTGACTGGAAAAGGGGGCTGGTCGTCCCTATCTGGAAAGGGAAAGGGGGACCGTCGGGAAACTGCAACAATTACCGCGGTATTACACTGCTCAGCGTACCGGGGCAAGGTGCTTGCCCATCTATTGCTGACACGGATTCGCAGCCATCTGGTGAAGCATCAGAGACCTCAGCAGTCTGGGTTCACGCCTGGTAAGTCAACAACGGACCGTATCCTAGCGCTTCGTGTCCTGGTGGAACGCCCACGTGAGTTTTGACAGGGGGTGCTTGCAGCCCATGTTGATCTCAAGAAGGCGTTTGACTCAGTGCATCGTGAGTCACTCTGGGGTCTTCTGCGACTTCGAGGGATTCCTGCAAGGACTATTGGTTTGATAACTGGTCTGTATTTTGGGATGAGAGTGCTGTGAAGTGTGGGGCAGGTGTATCCGGCTCTTTTCCCGTGAATACAGGAGTGAGGCAAAGGGGTGCGTCCTTGCCCCATCACTTTTTAACGCTTGTATGGACTGGGTATTGGACAAGGTTGTAGATCAAAGTGATTGTGGAGCATCCGTTTGGGAACACCAAGATCACTGATCTTGTTTTGCCGATGATGCAGTAATCTTTGCTGAGTCGCTGGAGGTCCTGGTGATGGCTCTCAAGGCGCCCGCACGAGGAGGCAAAGCCTTTGGAACTTTAGGTCTCCTGGCTCAAGACCAAGGTCCAGGTGTCTGGAGGGCTTACTAGATGAAGCAGTACAGTCTGTTCATGCGTGTGGCGAGGACATTGAGATCTTGGAAAGTTTTACATACCTTGGTAGCGCAGTCCATAATGAGGCGGGTCACGTCAAGAAGTCTTTCGGCGGATTGGCATAGCCCACGGTTTTTATGGACTCGCTCAGCGGGATTTTTTGGCGTTGTCGGTACCTGTGCAGGACGACAAAGATCCGGATCTTCAAATCGCTTGTGATCCCTTTCTTACTCTATGGTTGTGAGACATGGACACTAAATAGTGACTTGAAAAGACGAATCAATGCCTTTGGTAATAAGTGTCTTCGCAGAATCATGGGGTATCGCTGGATGATTACGTGTCAAATCAGCGATTTTCACCGTGAGACTGAACGAGGCCTATTACCTGCATAGTCCGTTAGTGCCAACTTCGGCTATAGGGAAATGTGGCACGCTACCCTGAAAACCGATCCTTCCCATCGGGTTGTATCTGTAAGAGACAACCCGGCGTGGAGGAGGCCAAGGGGGCGCCAAAAGGCTCGTGGCTGGGGCAAGTTGATGTTTCTTGTCGAGAGCTGTTTGGTATGGGAAAGGAGCCTGCATGGGAACTCGCGCGTGGTGCCCCTCGGGAGTGGCGTCGTAGGGTGGGCGAGGCGACTCGCCCCCGGCGTATGCCCCCAATGATTGATGATTGAGTCTGATGTAAACATATTGCAGGGAGACTTAGATAAATTTAAAGAGTGGGCAGTCAGATGGCAGATGGAATTTAATATTGATAAATGCAGCGTTATGAATGTTGGTAGAAAAAAAACCCCGGTAATAGATACACCATAAGCAATGTATCGCTGAAAAGATCAGAAGGTGAAAAAGATCTTGGAATGTGGGGGAGCCCAGACCTCTGACCTAGGAAACAATGTATTGAGGGGATGGGACAACTGGCCCGGCCACCTGGCTGCAGCCCAAAATGGCCGCGGCCAGCTGACCGCCGCGGACTGGGAGGAAACTGCAAACGCCTAAGTTTACGTACTCAAGGCAGCTCCCTTTAAACCCCACCAGCGAATGATTAGGTTAGGTTAGGTTTGGAATGAATTAGGTTAGGTTAGGTTTAGGTACAAAAGGTACATCAACAAAAAGTTCCATATGGCGGCAGTAGGCCGCAGCCAGTTGGGCTGCGGCCAGTTGTCCTAGACCCATATATTGAGGCCAGAAATAGAGCTAATAGAGTATTAGGATTCATTACCAGAAGTGTTAAAAGTAAAAGTGCGGAAGTTATTCTAAAGCTTTATCTGGCTCTAGTCAGGCCTCACCTAGACTATGCGGTTTGTTTTGGTCTCCATATTACAGGATGGATATAGTGTTGTTAGAAACAGTGCAGAGAAGGATGACCAAAAATGATACAAGGGATGCGTAATTTAGTTATGAGAGGAGATTGAAGTTTTTAAATTACACTCACTCGAGAGATGCAGAGTAAGGGGCGATCTGATAGAAGATTTTAAGTGGATAAAAGGGGTTTAATAAAGGAGAGGTAGGAAAAAATTTCTACGGCTTTTAACCAGGGTAGAACAAGAAGTAAGGATTCAAGCTGGAAAAGCGTAGATTTAGAAAGGAAAATAGGGAAAAAATGGTTCACAAATAGGGTGGTGAACGAATGGAATGGTCTCAGTAGACAGGTAGTTAGGGCCCGGGGTCATTAGGGAGCTTTAAAAAGGAGTGGATGGTTCATGGATGGGATGAAAGGTGGATGTAGGGAG
>JACEEZ010001101.1:775092-782592 GCA_016584305.1 Chionoecetes opilio | reverse complement strand
ACATGTGACAAGAAAACAAACTGACTTTTGGCTGATTGGACATCCATCAGCATCAATAACTGGAGCCAAGTTGCCATACTGCAGACAGGCCATGAAGTATGTCCTATACCTCAGAACTGATGACGATAATATCAGAAACAAAGTAAAAAATGAAGAGATAGCTTACGAAGTGGTAGACAGTGTTGTTGTATTTTGGAACATGGCACGGATCAAAACAAAATACAGACAGAACTGCATGTTTGATGTGATGAAACTATGGGAGGAGTGGCAAAGTTTGATGAAAAATAAGGGGCAATCATCAAATCCTGGTAACAGAAGAGCAAACTTTGTAGCACACTTAAGACACTCTGTTTGACATTGGTGCACCCGATGCCGTTACCGAAATAATGAAATAAAGACTTCTGTCAGCCAAGAAGAAACAGGAAGATGTTGACTTCTACTTAGATCAGAAATATGAGAGGAGAGCTTGCATGGATGGACATGATAAAGTATTCCAAACGAAGGGCAAACTGGTCCTTGAAAGACAGGCACAGGAATCCAGAATAAAAGAAAAAGAAGAGAAAAGATTAAAAATGCAAACGGTAGAAGCGGTAGGGGGAGCTGCGTCTTCAGTTGATCTAGACTTAAATATACCACTGCCACAAGACGACTGCATGGAAATTGATCCAGATTTTGTGGTTAACCTACCGGAGGAGAAGGAACCGGAGACAGAGTTTGTATTCCTCAAATTACCTAAGAAAGTTAGGCAGTGTGATGAAATAACAAGTGCTGCAGATCAACTTAAACTATCTGACAATACAACTACAATGATCGTATCAGCAGTAATAATAGCAGTTGGTGGAAATCTGGATGATTTCGACATATCAAGATCCACAACTTGGCGACGTCAAATGTGCAACCGACAAAAGTTAGCTGAAGATGCCATGGACAAAGTGAGGCAGAACCCGCCTCTCTTTGGTGCACTACACTGGGATGGAAAACTTTTGAAAGACATACTTGGAGACAAGTATGAACGGCTGGCATTTCTTTTGTCAGGGGCTCCAGATTACAAGGAGGGAAAGTTACTTGGTGTGCCATCAATTGTTGACTCCAAGGGAAAGACACAAGCTGATGCTACGTATGATCTACTCGACGCTTGGGACATGACAGACAGAGTTGCAGCATTAGTATTTGATACGACAGCCAGCAACAGTGGCGTACACAAAGGAGCAACCAAGCTTATTGAAGAACGTTTGGGTAGAAAGCTCTCATTACGAGCGAGCGCGAAGCGCTTGTGAGTCCTCGGTGGATACGGGATTTTTCTACTTAATTAATTAAGCGGCCGACCCGGCCCGGCCCGACCCGACCGTCACGCTTTTCAGGAGCTTATATCTTTGGAATCCCGCTTTCGATTGACACGTGGTCTTCGCTATCTGATAGCCCCATTCAATCCCTTTTGTGCTTGACATGTTTTGTCTCACGTGAGGGGTCAGCATGGCGCGTGGCGCGTGCCGTGCGAGGGGTGTCAGACAACGTTATCTTGCTATAGCTGAGAAACGGCTGTACCAACTAAGTTGAAATTTGGTGTGTGGTTTGAGACCACACACCTAGCAATGTCACACAGGTCAAACTCCGGGTGACGCCGCACGTGCGCACGTGCGGCGGTTTTCTACGGGCTCGCTCATCCCTCGCCGATTAAGGCGTCTTACTGGTATCTAGCATGTCGCCACCACATGTTAGAACTTGTAGCGGGTGCTGTCTGGAAATTTTTGTTTATTGCAATTCTTGGACCAGCAAATAAACTATTTGCACAATTCAAAGAGGCTTGGTCAGATATGAACAAAGAACTTCCAATACAAATACTGACCATCGAAGACCACTGGTTGCTACAAATTAGAAATGAAGTTGTCAATGACTTTACTGCTCTGCTTACAAACCAAGATTCAGTTGCTTTCCCTCGTGACGACTACCGTGAGTGCGTGGAGAATACGCTAATCATCTTGGGTGAAACTCCCCCACGTGGTATCCATTTTCTTAAGCCAGGTGCCATGCATCAAGCCCGCTGGATGGCGAATAACATCTATGCTGGAAAGATGTACATGTTCTCCACGGCGATGCTGTATGATGAACGCATGGTAGCAAAATTGATGCGCGTGAACAGGTTTCTGGCGCTTTTCTACACTGCAGCATGGATGAAAGCCAGCAATGGTGCGGATGCTCCAATTAATGATCTCCCGTTCATCCACGATATGATGGATCATCGCGAAGTTGACAAGGCAGTTGCAGACACTGTGATTGGTAAACTTGGTCACCACGGGTGGTACCTCTCAGAAGAAGTCGTTCCGTTTGCAATGTTCAGCAAGAATGCGAAGATGACCAACAGCATGAAACAACAAATGGCTGCTCGGCTGTTGAAGACACCAGAACCAGACAACTTCCACCTCGGCAAGCCTCTCTTCCGAAAAGTTGCTCGTGACACAACTTTGAGGGATTTTATAGGACCCGAATCCCCCTCAGTGTTCCGCATTCTGAATGTAAAAACGGATTGGCTTGCTAAACCAGTCGAGCAATGGTCTTCAGATCCTGCATTTATCGATGCTGAACAATTTGTTCGTACGGTGAAAGTTGTCAATGATGCAGCTGAGCGCGGTGTCAAATTGATCTCGGACTTTGCCACAATACTTACCAATGATCCACAGCAAAGATCGTGGCTGTTGCAGGGTGTTGAACAACACAGGAAGCAGTACCCCAGTTATGACAAGAAAACACTTGCCATGAAGTTGTGAAGCATCCATTGGACAGCTGTAATTCCGCAGCGCCGGTGTCGCGTTATTGATATATTTCTGACAAAATATGTGATTAATGGTCATTATTCATAAAAAAAATGAGTTGCCTAAGCACTCCCTGTTTTGGGACTAAGCTGTATGGTATAGATTTCCGACTTTGTCACTCTTCTGTGTTTAGTATGTTGAGTTATCATATGTTGAATAGCAATTAAATGTGCGGTTTAAAGGTAAAATACGGTGTTTGTGTTCTGGGGCTTTGAGGGACCTGAGGATAAATTCCTAAAATTATGTAAAAAATATTTTTAGACATAATATGGATAGAATAATGGGAAAAACTTCCCTAGGCAAGGTTTTCAAAGAAATGTTATTTTATGGACAACCCTAAATTGAGGGTGTCACTTCTAGGGGGGATGTGGTTTCAGTGGAGGGATGTGATTTCAAGGGGATGTGATTTCAGGGGATGTAATTTCAGGGGGGGTGATTTCAGTAGGGGGATGTCACTTCCAAGGGGGATGTGAATTTTGAGGGGATTGGGGTGTGTCAAATTCAGGGGAATGTGGTTTCGGGGGAGGGGATGGGGATGTCTGACCTTCTGGCGGGGGGTTTCAAGGGGGTGTGGGAGGGTGTTACTTAAGAGATGTGTGATTGCATGGGGGGAGGGAGGGGGGCTGGCGTCTCTGAGGGGACACTTTTGTACCCCAGAACACCATATTACTTTTGGCTCTGGGATTTTCGGGGGGGAGGGGTGGCTGACGTCTCTGAGGCGACACTTGTGTACCCCAGAAGACCATATTACTTTTGGCTCTGGGGTCTTCGGGGGGGAGGAGGGGTTGGCATCTCTAAGGCTATACTTGTATACCCCAGAAGACCATATTACTTTTGGCTCTGGAGTTTTCGGGAGAGTTGGGGATGTCGGGGGTCTAGTGTCTTTGAAGAGAGAATGTTGCCCCGTACCAGGAGACCCTTGTAGCGCTTTGGCCGCGTATTCAGGAGGATATGTGACACCCGTAGCTGGGTGGGACTTCCCGCTATGGGTGAAGGGGTGCTGGGGCGCGGTGCCTCTGTTGATGACCGAGGTTCGCTGGCGAAGGATTCTTTTGGGTGGCGAGTGAACCTCCCCAACAAGGAAGCGAGGGTGAGGGAGAGGTGTATGAAACCCCACCCCAGGAGACAGTTTTGAGTGAACCTCAAATATGTCTCCATGAGCTTCTCCTTGTTGTGAAGGAGGCAATCCAAGTAACTCAGGTGGTGGCGGCTGTCCATTTAGCACCCCGCCACGGGAACCCACCCCCACCAGCTGCCCCCAGGCAACGGGCAGCCCTCATACAGGTTGTTCACCCTAGGGGCCTGGAACAACCCGAGCCACCACAGCCCACCGTGCCTTTCAAACGTTCGGAATGTCGACAAAATTCCGTCCTGAGAGCTGTAAAAGTCCTGGTGAGCGTGAAGGGCGACCCACGCGGCCACCACCACCACGGTTCCCGCCATCAGGGCCTCGGCCCACGCGTTGATCCCCCGGCGTCGCGGTGTCCTTGACCCTGCACGCTGGGGGTCAAACACGGCGTGTAGCACAAGGCACGCCAGCACCGTGAGAAGAGGCATGTAATGATGACGCAGGCCGTGAGCAGAGGCATGTTGTCGGTCCTGTACGCGACGCTGTTCTATACTATAATAGGGCGCTGAGGCCTTACATAGGTTCGCGTCAGACCTTATCTCCAAGGTACCAGCCGGGAGGTTGGAGTTAAGGCATAGTGTTGTTTAGTTTCATTTTGCAAGGGTAAAACCTCAGAAAACACAATTATTGCCTGACTACACTAAAAGTTCCAGATGCAGCAGCTTGGATCACAGCCAGATCCTACCACTGCTATTCACAAAAGTTTCAAGATGCAGCACGGAACTTGGATCACAGCCAGATCAAACCTGTAATACACCAAGATGGAGCACCGAGCCTTACAGTTCTACCAGATCTCTCACAACCTTTCCCATCCTGTAGTCTTTGCATTTGTCCTGCTCCATCAATTTTCCCATCACCCACTCGGCTACCGCCCTTCACAAGACGAGGTGCCCGGCCACATCTCTGCCCATCCATCCCCTTCACTGATAACACCGACGGGACTAGATGCTTCTCATCATCATCGATTTCTTTCATATTTCATCACCACACTCATCCTTTCCTTGACCTTTCAGCCTGCCTTCTTCACCACAAATGTAAGGTATCTCGCCTTCTTTGTCATCACCATCACCACTTTTGTCACCACCATTAACAAAATATACAGTATCGTTTGAAAACCAAGACATAAGGTTAGTTTTTTTTTTCTTTTTAATATCTAATATATTTAATATCTTTCTGGATAAATATCTATAGCACTTGTATATTTCTAAAGCATAACTCTTTGCTCAAACCGTTGCACAGAATTACCATTATTTGCACATTATTTGAATGATTGATGAAGGGCATATTCTTCCTTTTCCTCCACCCTCTGACTATATTATGCCTGTTGTTAAGATTCTTCGTAATGTTATTTTCTATACCTTCTCTGGCCTTAATCTTCGGAAGGCTTACGATCCTGACGGAGTCCATCATATCGTTCTCAAAAATTGTGCGTATGTGCTTGCACCCTGCTTGGTCAAACTTTTCCGTCTTTGTGTATCTACTTCCACCTATACTTTTTGCTGGAGGTTTGCTAACATTCATCCTGCTCCTAAAAAGGGTGACCGATATATGTAATTATTCAAACTACAGCCCTATATTTTTCACTTCCTGCCCTTCTAAAGGTTTTTGATATATCCTTAATAAGAAGATTCTTGTGGATATATATGCTCACAACCTTCTTTCTGATCGTTAGTACGATTTTCGTAAATGGTTATCTACTGGCGATCTTCTAGCTTTCCTAACTGAATCTTGGTCATCTTATTTTAGAGGTTTCGATGAAAATTTTGTTGTTGCCTTTAACATATCAAAAGCTTTTGATAAAGTCTGGCACAAATCTTTAATTTCCAAAGTTCCCCCTTTTCGGTTTATCTCATTCTCTCTGCACCTTAATTTCAAGTTTCCTTTCAAATCGTTATATTGCAGCTACTATAGACGATAATTGTTCTTCTCCTAAGTCTATCAATAGTTGTGTTCCTCAGGGTTCTGTCCTATATCCCACTCTCTTTCTATTATTCATTAATGATATTCAAAGTATTACTCAATGGCCTCTTCCAATACTCCTACGCTGATGATTCTACCTTGCATTTTTCAAAGTCGTTCATTAGACGTCCAACTCAACATAAATAAAATGACTCACGGAGGGAAGTGAGGAGGGAAGTGAGGCCACAGAGCGCCTAACTTCTGATCTTTATATAACTTTTAAATGGTGTAAAGCACACCTTGTTTTGTTCAATGCCTCAAAAACCCAATTCCTTCACCTATTTACTCGACAAAACCTTCCAGACAACTATCCTTTCTTCTTCAATAACATTCAACTGTCTTCCTCTTCTACAATAAACATTTTTGGAGTATCCTTTACTAAAAATCTGAACTTGGAATTGCACATCTAATCCCTTGCTAAATCAGCATTTAAAAACTTGTTTTATCCCTCCCAGTAGCTTGTTCTGTACAGGGGCCTTATCCGCCCATGTTATAAGTATGTCTCAAGTTTTTTGGGAACCCTCTCATACAAAGATCCAGTTCTTCCAGTCGCTTGTGATCCCTGTCTTACTCTATGGATGTGAGACATGGACACTAAATAGAGTCTTGAAGAGGCGAATCGACGCCTTTGGTAATAAGTGTCTTAGCATAATCATGGGGTATCGCTGGGATGATTACGTGTCAAATCAGTGATTGCATCGTGAGACTGAATCGAGGCCGATTACCCGCATAGTCCGTCAGCGCCTACTTCGGCTATATGTAAATGTGACACGCTACCCTGAAACCTATCCTTCCCACCGGGTTGTATCTGTAAGATATAATCCAGCTTGGAGGAGGCCAAGGGGGCGCCCACAAGGCTCGTGGCTGGGGCAAGTTGATGTTTGCTGTCGAGAGTTTGCTTGGTATGGGAAGGGATCCTGCATGGGGACTCGCGCGAGGGGACCTCCATGAGTGGCGTCGTAGGGTGAGCGAGGCGACGCTCTCTCGGGCGTATGACCCCAATGATTGATTGGTTGACTCATACAGCTCTCCTAAACAGAGTGGCGTCAAAAGCTTTTCGTCTAATCAACTTCTTTTCTCTGACTGATTGTCATAAATTTTTAAATCACCACAATAATGTTGCCTCTCTTGCTACCTTTTACCGTTCTTTTCATTATAACTGCTCTTCTGAGTTTGCTAACTGCATGCATCCCCCCTCTCCCGCGGCCTCACTGCATAAGACAGTGCATTCATTATCATCCCTATTATGTCCATCTTATTAATTTCAAGAGTTAACCATTATATCCACGCTTTCATTCCTTTAACTAGTAAGCGCACTTTGGAACTCTTCCTGTTTCTAATTTTCCACCTTCTTACGACTTAATGTTTTCATGATAGGAGTGTCAAGACATCTACAAAACTAAATTGGCCCACTCATGTTGTTATATTCTCATACTGTCTTCTTTATTGGGACTGGCATCTAGCGGGTTAATTTTTGTTTTGCCCATGGCCATTCCTTTCTGATGTTAAAAAAAAAACTTACTATTGTATATAAAGTTCATCATATATACCATCCAATCAACCCGCTAAACTATCACCTGCTCACCCATACACACACTTCAT
>JACEEZ010001101.1:742592-767592 GCA_016584305.1 Chionoecetes opilio | reverse complement strand
TATTGTTTATGACAAATTTTTCACAACTTTTTACCTTATACAAAAACCCCCAAATACACACATTATATGAGGAGGGGGTTTTTTTTTAGGGGAAACAACACATGTATTAGGGTGATGTTTTAAAACATCCCCCTACCCCATAATGCCTCAATTTGTCCAAATTTTACCCCTAAAATTTTCATATTAACCTAAAACAAACAAACAAAACACATCTACTAGGTGATACTCCCTTACGTATAAAATTTCAAAATCATATATAAATGCACGAAGCCACTTTATCCCTGTACCCATCAAATTATCCATATGGAAAAAGTCTAGCATGTATAGTTGTTCTACATTGATGGAGAGTGAACACGCAAAAAAAAATGGACTCATCCTGCATGATTTTCTACCATAAACCAAGTCGTAGTTCTTTCGGTTTTTCCCTTTTCTTGCCTGTTTCTATTCTAAGAGAGGGGACATCGAGTAGCCTCGAAAGTTTGGCGTTTAAATGGGGGATAAAACCCCTATTTAATACACTGAATGTAAGAGATCCCGGGGTTTTTATTTGTGTTCTGTATGTGTAATTTTTTGGGGGCAGTCTAGGGTTTTTCCTGAATCCGTCTAGCCACTCTGTCAAGTAGGTTTTTCAAAACTCACAACCTTAGTGCCGTGTCAGGGTTTTGTAAACCCGGGGTACAAATCTCTCTGGAGTATTTTTCTCCCCTCCCCTTCCCCCTTTTCCTCTCCCCCCCCCCCCCTCCCCCCCCCCCCTCCTTTCCCCCGCCCTTTTCCCCCCTTTTTTGGGGGTCCCTTCCAAAAAACCTTCTCTTCCCCCTTCTCTCTCCCCCTCCTCCCTCTTCCCTCCTCTCTCTCTCTTTCTCTCTCTTCTCTCCTCCTCCTCTCTCTCTTCTCTCCTCTTTTTCCTCTTCCTCCCTCCTTCTCTCTTTCTCCCCCTCCTCTCCTTCTCTATCTCTCCCTCTCTCCCTTCCCCTCCAAAAAAAAAAAAAAAAAAAAAAAAAAAGGGAAAAAAGGGGGGGGGGGGGGGGGGGAAAAAAAAAAAAAAAAGGGGGGGGGGGCCCCCCTTTTCTTTTTTTTCCCCAAATTCCCCCTTTTTTGGGCGTTTTTTTGTTTTCCCCCAAAAAAAAAAACCCCCCCCAAAAAAAAGGGTTTTTTTTTAAAACACAATGGACCCCAATAACGTTTGTTCCCCTTTTTAAAAAAAAAAAAAAAAAAAAAAAAAAAAAAAAAAAAAAAAAGGGGGGGGGGGGGGGGGGGGGGGGGGGGGGGGGGGGGTTTTTTTTTTTTTTTTTTTGGGTATTTTTTTTTTTTTTTTTTTTTTGTTTTCCCAAAAAATTTTTTTTTTTTTGGTTTTTTTTCCCATGCACGCGCGCGCGTGTGTGTGTTTATTTGTAGTAATTAATTTTACCAGACATTTAAAAAAAAAAATTCTATGATTGGTCTATTAGTATATTTTTAGTGTACACCCATTGTTACAAGAAATATTGACATAAAGAAAAATAATACATCACTATAGGAATGTAGAGACGAGAGTTACGATGGAGGCAGAAGCAGCAATAGCAGCAGCATAAGCGTTGTGAAAAGCCAGTGGGGAAGAGAGGAAAGATAAGTAATTATTTTTTGGAGCGCAATTTCAGCCTCCATTCAGGACCACTCGAGTAGGTCTGGAGCTCCGAATACGAATCCTAGTAGAGACTCGTCCCCGCCAAAGCCAAGGGAATAAAATTTTCAAGCGATGATACTGCTAGAACTGTCCTCAGACCGCACGTCACCCAATATCCCCCAAGATGTGTTCCATTCGATGTTTTTTTTTCGAAATAAGAACATAAAAACATTATAAAATAAGGAAGCTACAAGAGGCCGCGAGACATACACGTGGTAGTTTGTGTTACTCAACACTACCTACATCGACCTTGCATCACCATCTATGAAATTATCTAGCCTCCTTTTATAGCTCCCTATAGACTCCGCACTAACTACCTGACGACTGAGTACATTCCACTCATTTACCACCCTATTTGTGAACAAGTTTTTTCCTAATACATTTTTAAATCTACGCTGTTTCAAGTTTGAATCCGATACTTCTTGTTCTATCCTGATTACTTGCCGTAAGAACTGTTCCTACATGTCATTTATTGTATCCCTTTAACCATTTACATCTTATATCAGATCGCCCCTTACTCTACGGCTACGCTATAGTCTACGCCTATCGAGTGAGTGTAAATTTAATAGCTTCGATTTTTTCTCATAACTAAAGTTACGCATCCCTTGTATCATTTTGGTCATCTTTCTCTCCACTGATTCTAACAAGGCTATATCCATCCGGAGGAGACCAAAGCTGAACGGCATAGTCTAGGTGAGGCTTGAATAGAGCCAAATAAAGCTTTAGAATAACCTCAGCCCTTCTACTATTAACACTCCTGGTAATGAATCCTAACACTCTATTAGCTTGAATTCTAGCCTCAATATATTGTTTCCTAGGACGGAGGTGTGAGCTTACTCGCACTCCCAGATCTTTCTCACCATCTGATCTTTTCAGTGATACATTGCGTATGATGTACCTATTACCAGGATTTTTTTTACCAACATTAATTACGCTATACCTATCAATATTAAACTCCATATGCCACCTGAATACCCACTCATTCAATTTAGATGATGTTTAGATTAAATCAAATGAAGATAATGCCGCCTATTTTTCAAAAGGTAATTGTGATGAAATAATTTCTCTTAAACTTTTCAATTACACTTGGTAAAATATCCTGAAACTATCCTATTGCTCATTATCATTATTTACTTCCCTTTTTCCTGTAATTTTCAAAATATTTACTCTGTGGGGAGAATATATTCTCCCCACACAGTAAATACTTTGAAAATTACAGGAAAAAGGGGAATAAATGATGATAATTAGTAATAGGATATTTTCAAGATAGTTTACCAAGTGTAATTCAAAAGTTTAAGAGAAATTATTTCGTCACAATTACCTCATATTATCATATCAAGTGATATTAAGTTTCATTATGAAGCTAAAATAATCACCGATAAGATGATGGACAGAAAGAAACACAAGTACACTGTAATGAATTGCGGAGATTCATATGAACAAAAATAACCGTAGTGAAACATGCTTCATCTTCTGTTACGGAGACGCAATATTTGGAAAGAATGCTCCCGCATTACTTTCTTGTAACTAAACAGTGGGGTTATTTTGTCACTGTTTCGCTTGCACCTTCATTTATTTGGCTCAAGTCTTTTCCTGCTCGCTGCTACTCATCAGGGATGGACGTGCCGCTGCAATTCACTAGGCCTGGGCTCGTTTTCGGCTTGGCCATGACGCTAAAAGGTCTCTCTTTTGCGTTTCTGTTTGGATACGTAATTTTTCGTTACATTATATGGTATTTTGAGTTTTACTACGTAGGGTGGTCAGCTCAGTCTGTTTGTCTGTTATGTTTTTTATGTGTGTCTGCATACCAACTAGATAACAAATGAAGCTAGGGTCACCAAACTTGACATGTAAGCAGACCTTAGGCCTACCACGTGTGACAATGTTTTTAAGTTCAAAAGGCCAAAATCACTAGGTGACTATTATGTCAAAATCAATTTTAGTCCATAGGGGTTTTACTGTTCAAGATAAGGATACAAGTTAGTTTAGAGTCTATAACATCTCCACAAAGTCAATCAACTTTGACCACTGCTTTGACCTTGAAGATCAGTAGGGTCAGAATGAAGGCAACATGACGACAAACATTGAATACACACAAGGTTAATAAGTTCACTACGTCAATTTTGGTATTTATATTGCCATATTACGATACATTGTTTCCTTCGTTAAAGGAAACAAAGTATCAAAATAAGGCAACAGAGTATTTAAAATTGAAAAAGTTCGATTAGCTTTACTTCCCCACTATCCTCCTGGTAATTGATGTAGAATTGTATTTGTTGATGTACATGTAGTTTGTTTCTCTAACATATTTCATCATTCTCTCTCTCTCTCTCTCTCTCTCTCTCTCTCTCTCTCTCTCTCTCTCTCTCTCTCTCTCTCTCTCTCTCTCTCTCTCTCTCTCTCTCTCTCTCTCTCTCTCTGACTCTCTCTCTTTCAAAAAACAATATGTATTGGTATTGCTAATCGAAGGTCATCCCAAAAATAGGCGATTAAAAATGTATATATAAATACACACACACACACATATATATATAATAATATATATATATATATATATATATATATATATATATATATATATAATATATAATATATATATATATATATAAATACGAGTATATAATATATATATATTAATATATATATATATATATATATATATATATATTATATATATATATAAGCTCTATGTAAGCTGGTAGTAGCTCACAATGGGATTGAATGATGAACAGTGGTTCAGTTACCTGCTTTATTGGGTACAAAGGACAAACTTGGGAGGCGTCACCTGGAGGTGTGTACGCTGCGACTGCCTGGAGCCTACTACTGGCGTTAGGTAACTTGGGTAGCCCGAGGTGGGCTCGCCTCGAACCCGCCTCGATGCATTCAAGCATAACTTTTTTTGAGTTTGTCATAAGCAAACTGTTTTGGAGAGAAAAATTACCATTATTATCAATCCAAGGAGAGCCTTCTATTTGTTGAATCAATTCAAGTTTGAAATTTATGGCAATTTTGGTGATTTGCCGGCTGAAAAAGGAGTTGTTTACCACTGCTGATATGACTTTGCAGGGTTACATAGTCGGTTAAAAGCACTCGCTTTGACATTATCACTAAACAGTTTATGTATTATAATTCAAAAGGCGCGTAGTCAGCGATACATGTGAACAAATTAGGTTGAATTATGTCTACAGCAGGACAGCCACCAAGGTCAACGCGTGATTTGAGCAATGCAATCTTTGCCTTGGCTGTGTTAAATTTATGACGAACAATTTCGTCTTGAACACCTCATACTAATTCGTGTACTGGGATATTGTCACCTGTGAACTTTGGCAATGAAGACTCATGAACGACAGTGACAGGTGTGAATGTGGTGTTTTTGGCGAGGCAGGAGCAGTGTTTTGTCCACCTTCAGCCATGGATACACGTTTTTTTGCTGTAGTTGTGGGGAAGATAAGACACAAAAAATGAGAAAAGTAGTTAACAAAGGACACATAAATAAAAAGTTATATGCGAACATATAAATGTATATATTAATGGCACGGTAATAATATGTGTGACAAAGATAATAAAATATTAAAATGCAATAAAAAATCCCTTTGTGGCAATTAAAGTCAATAAAATCACTGCAATCTATAGTATTATCAAAGTTCATGCACTTAATAGTTAAAATAGTACTAGCGGCTACGCTTACGCAAGGCGCTGAGCAGGATATACAGCGTGAGGAAGGGGCACTCCGGTGTCTAGACGGGGCACGGAGTTACAGTGTAGTGGGGAATGACCCAAGAAGAACTGACACCACAAGCAAAAAACTCATGTCCCAGTGAGGACACAAGAGGCACAGCTACATAATGAGGTGAAATCAATGTCTGATATATATAGAATACCGCAAATAAATATAAATCTTTGATAAGAATTGCGAGTATAGAAAATATGTAAACACGATGTACACAGTAAATATAAGAACAAAAGAAAGTAAGGAAGCTACAAGAGGCCGTGAGACCTACACGAGGTAGTTCCTGTTACCTAACTCTATTTATATCCACCTCTCTTCCCCATCCATGAATTTATCCAGACTCCTTTTAAAGACCCAATAGACTGCGCATTGACCACCTGACGACTTAGTCCATTCCAATCATTCACCACCTTATTTGTGAACCAGTTTCTCCCAATTTCCTTTTTATATCTACGCTTTTCCAGCTTGAATCCGTTACTTTTCGTTCTACCCTGCACACGAACCTTAAGAACTTTTCCTACATCGCCTATATTGTATCCCTTTATCCACATAAAAACTTCTATCAGATCGCCCCATACTCTACGCCTCTCGAGTGAGTGTAAATTTAATAGTTTCAATCTCTTCTCATAACTAAAGTTACGCATTCCATGAATAATTTTTGTCATCCTTCTCTGCACTGATTCTAACAAGGCAATATCCATCCTGTAATACGGAGACCAAAACTGAACCGCATAGTCTAGGTGAGGTCTGACTAGAGCCAAATAAAGCTTTAGAATAACTTCAGCACCTCTACTTTTAACACTCCTGTTAATAAATCCTAACACCCTGTTGGCTCGATTTCTAACCTCAATACATTGATTCCTAGGACGGAGGTCTGAGCTTACCCGCACTCCCAGATCTTTCTCACCCTCTGATCTTTTCAGTGATACATAGCGTATGGTGTACCTATTACCAGGATTTGTTCTACCAACATTCATAACGCTGCACCTACTAATATTAAATTCCATCTGCCATCAATCTGCCCACTCATTTAATTTTTCTAAGTCTCCTTGCAAAATATTTACATCAGCCTGTGATCTAATAATCCTACCTACCTTAGTATCATCCGCAGACTTGCTGATATCACAACTAATCCCACTATCCAAGTCGTTGATGTAAATCAAAAATAGTAATGGACCCAAAACAGACCCTTGTAGAACCCCACTCGTTACCTGCCCCCATTCAGATTTAGAACCATTAATTGTAACCCTTTGTTGCCTATCACTTAGCCAAGCTCTAATCCAACGAAGAACCTTCCCATCTATTCCATGAGCCTTAACCTTATTTAAGAGTCTACCATGTGGCACCTTGTCGAATGCCTTACTAAAATCCAAGTATACTATATCATAATCCTCATCATTATCTGCTGTTTCATAAACCTTCCTATAAAAACTCAATAAATTAGTAAAACATGATTTACCTTATGTGAAGCCATGTTGTGAATCATTAAACAAACTATGCTTTTCAAGATGCTCTCTAATGTTTTTTGCAATAACAGCTTCCGATAATTTACCTACTACTGACGTCAGGCTAACGGGTCGATAATTTGACATTAATCCTCTATCTCCCATCTTAAATATGGGAACTACATTTCCCTTCCTCCACATTAACGGCACTTCCCCTGTATCAATCGAGTTCCTAAAAATATGCACTAACGCATCACTAACAACCCCTTTGCATTCTTTTTGTACTATGGGATACACTTCATCTGGTCCTGGTGACTTAAAACTCTTCATTCCGTCTATACCTTCTTCTACCATTTCCCTAGCTATCACAATATCTTTGAGTTTCTCATCATCCTCTCCTCTAAACTTCTGTTCACTATCAGGTATCTTCTGTTTATCCTCCTGAGTAAAAACACTTAAGAAATAATCATTTAAAATTTTACACATATCTTCTTCCGTGCTAATAATCTCCCCCTGCTTATTTTTTAATGGCCCCACTAATTCCCTAGTCTTTGTTTTATAACACATATTTAACTTTGTTAAATATGTGTAATGAACACAGCGAGTGTATCTGTAGTATGCATTGTGTTTGCGTAACACTTCAAAAAACACTGCGTGTGAGGGAACACGCTGCAGGATGACACACAAGTAAATATATAGCTGTAGGTGTAGGCCTGTAAGAGCGTAGATGTTCCCTGTGTATAACTGGTGTTGACACACAATATGAAATATTACAAATAATATAGTATATACACGCGCGACACAACTGGGGAAACGCATGGGGTTTATAGTACTGATGAGCAGTCACATATTATGTTTAGAAATGTGTGTGCTGACACGTCATTGTTTAAGTGTTCGCAATGTGGTTTGTTATTGTTATTTTTTGCACAAGTCAGCAAACACGATTGCTGACAAAATAGAAGCCCAAGATGGTGGGTCCACAGGGATTTGCACAGGGATTAGGGATGCAAGATGGCCGCGAGCACTGACGAACACTTACTAACTTCACTGGGGAATATGAGACAGTACTTACAGTTTTCGATGTAAAACTTATACAAAGTTATGTCGTGGGATGGTAGAGAGCAGCAAAGGGCGTAAGATGAACAGACGAGGCATGCGAGGTGCTGGATATGCCGTGTATGTTGACGTGCAGAACCGCCCGCATGGCATACACAACATGTTGTGTCGATGCAGTGAGGCGAGGCAAATATCCTGGGCACATAACAACTCGTATGAGACGAACATGAGCACTTAGGAGAGATGATGAAGCGATGAGGGTGGCAAAGGTACCAAATGAAGGGCGGTGACGTGACCGGTGTGTGTTGCTTGGGAGCTTGGCGGGAAGCGTGGCGTAGTGCGAGTCACTATAACAGAGTGAGCAACACACAGGCGGTGTGTATTAACTAGCGGCAAGGAGGAAAGACAGGTAATCAGTAACTATAGTAGAACGACAAATGTATGAAGTCCGTTTGGGCGTTGGCTGGAGTGGTTAATTCCCTGTCCGACGCCCTGCCACGTCAGTCACAACACATACTCTCAGTTTCGTATATCAATTACTTACCACTTCTGAATTTATTTCAAATACTCTGTATAGATTAAATTTTATAATAAGGCTTTCTTTTCTATCTTATTCGCTAAGGGTCTTATCCGATACTTGGCCAAGTACGAGATCTGGCACTGGGAACTTGGACAGGGAATTCCCTACTCCAGCCAACGCCCAAACGTACTTTATTAATTTGTTCTACTATATCAATCAATCATTGGGGGCATACGCCGAGGGGCGCGTCGCCTCGCCCACCCTACGACGCCACTCCCGGGGGTCACCACCCGAGAGTCCCCATGCAGGCTCTCTTCCCATACCAAGCAACTCTCAACAGAATACATCAACATGCCCCAGCCTCGAGCCTTGTGGGCGCCCCTGTGGCCTCCTTCACGCCGGATTGTCTTACTACAGATACAATCCGATGGGAAGGATCGGTTTCAGGGTAGTGTGCCACATGCCCATATAGCCGAGGCTGGCGCTGACGGACTATGCAGGTAATATACCCCGATTCAGTCTCACGGGGCAATTGCTGAGTTGACACGTAAAAATCCCAGTGATACCCCTTGATTCTGCGAAGACACTTATTACCATAGGCATCGATTCGCCTCTTCAAGTCGCTATTTAGTGTCCATGTCTCACAACCATAGAGTAGGACTGGGATCACAAGCGACTTGAAGATCCAGATCTTTGTCCTCCTGCACAGGTCCCGACAACGCCAAATACTCGTGCTGAGCGAGTCCATAACACCGTGGGCTATGCCAATCCGCCGTAAGACTTCTTTACGTCACCCGCCATCATTATGAACTGCGCTACCAAGGTATGGACAACTTTCCAAGATCTCAATGTCCTCGCCGCAGGCATGAATAGACTGTACTGTTTCATCTAGTAAACCTCCAAACACCTGGACCTTGGTCTTGAGGCAGGATGCCTCAAGTCTCAAGGGCTTTGCCTCCTCGTGCAGCGCCTCGAGAGTCATCACCAGGATATCCAGCGACTCAGCAAAAAATTCTGCATCATCGGGAAAAAACAAGATCAGTGATCGTGATCTAGGTGTTGCCGAGGGATGCTCTACAATCACTTTGATAGATAGATATATAGATAGATAGATAATTTATTGTCTACACCTTTGCCCAATACCCAGTCTATGCAAGTGTTGAAAAGTGATGGGGCAAGGACGCACCCCTACCTCACTCCTGTATTAACAAGAAAGAAGCTGGATCGACCTCCGTGGCCGGACAGTTTGCCTACGGACAGTTTGCCTACGGACAATTTGCCTACGGACAATTTGCCTACCGGACAGTTTGACTACGGACAGTTTGCCTACCGGACATTTTGCCTACAGGACAATTTGCCTACGGACACTTTGCCTACGGACACTTTGCCTACGGACACTTTGCCTCAGTGTTTCCACAGGAAAAATTTTCTTTACCCTGGACAGTTATAGTGATAACCCTACCGTAGATAACAATATAGTCGCCAGCTCCAATAATGTCGCATGGCGCCAAATATTACGAATTATATCATCACTACTGATGTGTATGTGCCACTGAAGATGATACACAGTAGTTCATATCGGTGACAGGACAATTCATACCGCGGACATTCATACCGGATAATTCATATCATGCTAATTCATACCCCGGAAGATTCATACCCCGGACAATTCATACCCCGGACAATTCATACCATGGTCAATTTATACCCCGGACAATTCATACCCCGGACAATTCATACCATGCTAATTCATACCCCGGTCACCGAATAGTTTACTTATTGGAAATAATTAAATATATTTTTTAATATTTATAAATAATTAATATAGGCCTATAACGTCTCATATATACTTTTTTGAGGCATGAATAATTTTTTTTTTTTTTTGCCTATAATTTTTTCAAAACTTTTATATGATAGAATAAGCTTATCCATATGTTAATTGGGGGTTTGAGGGCAGCCTGCTGAAAATTGAAAAAAATCGGTTTAATAAATTTTTTTAATTACTATTATTAAAAAACTAAGCTTCATTGGGGATTGTAAATGGTTGAATTTAGACGGCATTAGTGTGGACTTTATTCAATTAGTGCCCGGTATGGGTATATCAAAAAGTATGAGAGCGGTAACTCTTACAATTTGTATCTATTTTACACTTTGTTACCCTCTATCTCAGTTAATTATGGACGGAGAGTGTTCATTTTTACTGGTGATATCATTGACGTTATCCACTATATATGTGCACATAACGAGCTCTGAGTGGGCCTTGGTTTGAAAAATGAAAAAAAGATTTTTTTTTTCTTCGCATTCTCGTGGTCTACCCATTCACGCACCAAGAATGATAGAGACTTGAATTACGCTATACACAGCGCGCCAAAGTATTGTTCGCGACATCATAACACAGCGCTTCCATACGGGAATTCAGAAAATGTACTCTATGGCAGCCTACTGTCTTCCGAGAGAGATATCTTACAAATGGCAGCTTGTTTAAGGCACGGGCAGTCCATCAAGACCGTTGAGGAATGTTCAGATGCCACTTGTCAGTTATAGACGAAGCATTTTAAAAAGTATCGCCTTCCTTCCCGCGAGTAATTTGAACAGACGCGCATTGGTATAACTATCATTATTTTCATAATGGGTGGCAAGAAAGACCTAACAAAGGAGCAAATTAAAGTTAATGTATCCCTACACAAGGCATAGAGGCCCATGGAAGAAATATCAAGGATTGTGGATGTTACGAGATGTGTGCATAAGTGGGTGGAGAGTTTCACGGTGGGTTGGCTGGGTCGCGGCAGCCGCGACACCGTAACAGTATAAGTGGCCAGGGCGAGGATGTAAAACATCAGCAAGCACCCTAAATGTCATGAAACATCAAGTGGATGCCCATCCTCAAATAAGAGCAAGAAAAATATTGCAATATGACTTTTACATCCTCGCCCTACCTTTCGGCTTAAGGTATATCAAATGGACTATAGAGAAAGAGAAAAATTTAGAGAAATATGAGAGGGAGGGAAATGCCACTATTTTTTTTATAATTTATATATTTCACCTTATGAATATTAGTTTTGGGGTTGTATCTTAATATCTTATACTTTTTTGGGGCATGATTTTTTTGTTTTTGTTTTTTTGCCTATAATTTTTTCAAAACTTGTATATGATAGAATAAGCTTGTCCATATTTTAATTGGGGGTTTCAGGTCAGACTGCTGAAAATTGAAAAAAATCGGTTTAAATTTTTTTTTTAATTGATATTTAAAAAAAACTAAGCTTCATTGGGGATTGCAAATAGTTGCATTTTGACGGCATTAGTGTGGAATTTGTTCAATTAGTGCCCGGTATGGGTATGTCAAAAAGATGAGTGCGGTAACTCCTACAATTTGTATCTATTTTACACTTTGTTATCCTCTATCTCAGTTAATTAATTATTGACGGAGTGCTCATTTTTACTGGGCATATCATTGACATTATCCATTATATATGTGCAAAGAATGAGCTCTGAGTGGGCCTTAGTTTGAACTTTTTTGTTTCTTTTTTTCTCATGTTGCAAATTTATGCTCGTCCCATTCACGCACCAAGAATGATAGAGACTTGAGTTACGGGATACTTTTAGAGAGTAATGATATCTACCTCCAAATTACAACGTTTGAGGAATTCAATGAAAAATATGCTCTCTATAATTGTTCAAAAATGAGCTTAAAATAACTTTTTTGAAGATTTTCAGTCTTTCCGTTTCAAAAGGTAGGTAGGTTCATTCAGGCATGCAATTCACTCTATATTGTGTAGAATCTAATGCTTCTTACTATTTGAGTGCCAAAAAAAGAAATCTCTATTTTCTTGCAAATACTTAAAATATTTTGGGGGGGATATGCAATTACTACTACTACTACTGCAATTATTACCCATATTTAGGTCAATAACACTCAAAGATTAATTAAGATACGGCAATGAAATTCCGTCCTCTATCGCACTATACTACTGTCTAAAATCTGTATAGGTTTCATATATAGAGATTCAAAATTGTTAAAATTACAATGCTATACATATGTACTTTTACATGGAAGAACTCATGCAAAGGTACCTTTTACGGCACTATTTTTCCAATTCTAAGCTTCATTGAGAAACAGTATATATTTTTTCTAGATTATAGATAAAGTATCTTGGCTGAAATAGTGCACGAATGATGTCAGTTTAATAATAAGAATTTTGAATGGGACAAAAATAAATGTTTTCTACAAATTTAATCACTCATATCTTTCTTGTTTATTATAAAAAAACAGATACTATTGGGTTGCTGGGCTTATTACTGTCCCCATTATATAGATTAAAAAGAAAAATGAAATGAAACGATTTTGAAAATTTGTGAAAACAATTATCGAAAGGCCATTTTTAAGCTTTTGTAACACAATCATAAAATTCATTTAACAATAATCTATCTATTTTATACGTACAATTATATACATTCTAAAAAAAGAATATTCAATTTTGTATTCAGGGAAAATATTCACGAAATAAAAGCCTTGACTTATTGTCGCAGGTAACATTTGAATAGAGTATTTTTGGGGGGTAAAATGGACTGCAATTATTACCGCTATTTAAGTCACTAAGACTCCAAGACTAATAAAGATAAAGCAATGAAATCTTATCTCCAATCACACTATACTCTTGTTTATATGCTGTTACATTTTCATGTAAATATACCAAATACTGTTAAGATTATAATGCTCTAAATATGGACTTTTTCACGGAACAAATCATGCAAAGGCACATTTTGAAGCATTATTATTCCAAAACTAAGCTTCATTGAGAAACGGTATATATTTTTTATAGATGATAGAGAAACTATCTCTATTGAAATTGTGCGCGAATGATGTCAGTTCAAAGAAAAAGAATTTTGTAGGTGACACAATAATTTTTTTCGTCATATTTAATCACTCATATTTTTTTTGTTTATTAACATAAAAGGTTTACGTTGAGTGTCTGGGCTTAAAACGGCCGTTAGTATATACTCTAAAACGATAAACGACATCCAATGATTTTGAAAAAATAAATCAAAATGTCATGTTTAAGCTTTTGTAACACAATCATACAATTCATTTAACAATAATCTACCTATTTCATACGTGTAACATTATGCATTCTACATAATCCAACATTCAATTTTGTATTCAAGGAAAATGTGAATGAGATATCAGCCTTGAGTTCTTGCCGCAGGCACAATTTTACGACAAAAAATACTACTCTATGAAAGACTCTGTCTCGGAAACCCAAAATGGTAGAAAGAGTCACAAGATGTCATTTAAGCCGGAATAGGTCATTCTTTATATGATTAGAGCCATTTCTTTTTTTGTCCTTAAAGTTCGTTCTTATAGGTGAAAATAGGGCAAATTTGCTTGATTTTTCAATATTTTTGGATATAACTCCGAAATGTATTCATCGATGTTTATCATATTCATAACAACGACGCAATAGGACCTCCCTCACAACATAACCGAAAATCAGCCTAATCCAAAAAACTTAAGTTACTCAAACACACTTGTGAAAGTTTGGGGATTACTTGTCAATATTTGAAGTCATAAGAGGGGTAAGACTATACAATGTCTCGAAGATCTTTTTCTTGACAGGATGTCGCTGGAATTCAATTACACATCATTTTTAATAGCATTTCCACACATAGGAAAAAGTTTAAAATATTTATTTAAATGCCCCAATTCAGCTCCTATGTGGGAAAAATATTCATTTTCAGAAATCATTCATAGGTACAAAGTACACTTCTTTTGATATTCTCTATCTCGATAGCCAATCGTTGTTGAGCGACCCCATTAGTGATTCTTAGACCTTTAAACTATTCGCTCGGCACCTGTAATGTAAATTTTTTTGACTTTTTATAACTCTAAAAATGTTCAACTGATTATAATAATATATACTCATATGACATAATAGTATAATATCTCTAACATATGAAAATATCAGACTGATCTGACATATAGCAAGGGTGCACGAGTTATTCATAAATAAAATAAAATATTTTTGACATCTAGCACCCTTAATATTTGTCGGATAAATTTTATTTTTCACAAGAGTATAGATATTGTATTAATACACCATCTGTAAGAATTTTATTACAACTGGATAACAACTGTAAAAATCGCGAATTTTTTCATAAAGTTTTAAATTGTTTTTCCTCATCCCCCACAAAAAGCTTCGTTACTACGTTCCCGACCATATAGCATCATTTCTATAGTTAATTTGCGTTTTTTTTCTGTTTTTTTTTTTTTTTGCTATTAAAAAAAAAAAAACATTAAAAAAATTCTGTAAAAAAAAATTATACCCAAAAATCTTTAAAAAATATTCTATATAGTCGAGCACGAACTAACGAAAATTTATGTGGGTGATAATGACAAATAATTAAAATTTGTAGAAAATATTAGCGAATTTTACAATTTTTATCTATTTTTTTTTTTTTTACAGATTAGGTATTAGTACAGTACCCATCATGTATTACAAAATTAAACAGATCCGACAAATATGAAGGGTGCTGGATCAAGTTCTTAGAAAAAACTATAGATACAAAAAAAAATCATACGCATTAAAATTATAGACTTTAAAACATGAAAAAAATGATATGCCTTTAATTTAAAAATCTGAGTTAGTTGTCTATATACAAGCCAAAAAAGTATTATAAATCTAACATTATAATTTTCATGATTACCCCGAAAGTGGCATTTTTCTTAGAGATACAAACAAAATTCCGAAATAAAAAATATAGAACATAATACAATCTATAAATAGTCTTCTATATGTTTTATTAAGAAGCAAATGGTTTAACAGATACAACCAAAAATGATGATTTCTAATATTTCATATTTTCCATTATACGCCCCAAAAGGGTCCTTTCCCTTAATTTATCGAAATTATAAATCATAAAAAAATCTATAAATAATCTTCTCTTTGTTTTAAAATCTGACAAACAGTTTAGCAGACACAACCCAAAAAGTATTATTCATAAGGCATAATATTTTACATTATACCCATAAAAAGTGCCCTTTATACAAAAAAAAGACACGACATTAAAATTACATATCATGAAAACTCTATACATAATTCTCTATACGTATTATAATAAGGCAAATAGTTTACAAGATACAAGCCAAAACATTTATTCCAAAGGCGTAATGTTTCACGTTATGCCCCAAAAGTGGCATTTTCCTTATAGATACAAAAAAATTAATTGATATTAAACGTGTAGACCATAAAACGACCTATAAATAGTATTCTATACGATTTACAATCAGACAAATGGTTTACCAGATACAACCCAAAAACTAATATTCATAAGGCGAAATATTTCAATTACACAAAAAAGTGGCATTTCCATACCTCTCATATTTCTCCCTCTTTTTTTCTTTTTCTATAGTCCATTTGATATACCTTAAGCCGAAAAATTAAATCAAATGAATTTGAAATTTTTTTAAGAAAAAAATATATGGCCATTTTTAAGCTTTTATAACACAACCATAAAATTCATTTTACAATAATGTACCTATTTCATAGGTACAATTATATGCATTCTACAGAAATAAATATTCAATTTTGTATTCACGAAAGAAATGAACGAAATATAAGCCTTGACTTATTACCGCAGGCAATATTTGAGTAAAGTATTTGGGGGGGGGGGAAATACCACTGCAATTATTACCATTATTTTAGTCACTAGGACACAAACACTGATAACGATACAGCAGTGAAATCTTCTCTACAGTGACACTATACTGTTGCCTACATACTGGTGTAATATTTATGTAAATATAGTAAATACTCTTAAAATTAAAGTGCTCTAAATATGGACTTTTACACGAAACAAATCATGAAAAGGCACCTTTTGAAGCACTATTATTCCAAAACTAAGCTTCATTGAGAAATGGTATATATTTTTTATAGATGATAGAGAAACTATCTCTCCTGACAATGTGCGCAAATGATGTCAGTTTAAAGAACAAGAATTTTGTAGGGGACACAATAATTTTTTTCGTCATATTTAATCACTCATATTTTTTTTGTTTATTATCATTAAAGGTTTACGTTGGGTGGCTGGGCTTAGAACAACCGTTAGTATATACTCTACAAAGAAATATGAATCAAACGATTTTGAAAAAATAAATCAAAATGTCATGTTTCAGCTTTTGTAACACAACCATAAAATTAATTTATCAATAATATACCTATTCCATACGTGTAACATTATGCATTCTACAGAATTCAACATTCAATTTTGTAGTCAAGGAAAATGTGAATGAGATATCAGCCTTGAGTTATTGCCGCAGGCACAATTTTAAGACAAGAAATACTACTCTTTGAAAGGCTCTATCTCAAAAACCCAATATGATAGAAAGAGTCACAAGGTGTCATTTAAGCCAGAATAGGTCATTCTTTTTATGATTAGAGCCATTTATATTTTTGTCTTTAAATTTCGTTCTTATAGGTGAAAATAGGGCAAATTTGCTTGATTTTGCAACATTTTTGGATGTAACTCTGAAACTTATTGACAGATCTTTATCATATTCATAACAACGACGCAATAGGACTTTTCACATAACATAACCGAAAATCAGTCTAATCCAAATAACTTAAGTCACTCAAACACACTTGTGAAAGTTTGGGGATTACATGTCAATATCCAAAGTCATAAGACGGGTAAGACTATACAAAGTCTCGAAGATCTTTTTTTTGACAGGATGTCGCTGGACTTCATATACACATCATTTTTAATAGCATTTCCACACTTAGGAAAAAAAAAAAATATTTATTTAAATGTCCCAATTCAGCTCCTAAGTGAGAAAAATATTCATTTACAGAAATCATTCATAGGTACAAAGTACCCTTATTTTGATATTCTCTATCTCAATAACCAATCGTTGTTGAGCGACCCCATTAGTGATTCTTAGACCTTTAAACTATTCACTCGGCACCTGTAATGTAAACTTTTTTGACTTCTTATTACTTTAAAAATTTTCAACTGATTTTAATAATATATACTCATATGACGTACAGTGGCTGGGCTTGGAGGGTCCACCGTAGTTTACGGTGGACCCTCCAACTGAGCAGCTTCACACCACTGGGTTACAGGCAGTGGATGCCGATCCTCCCATTGACGAAACCGCACCCTCTCTTGACGAAATCAGAGAGGCTGTAGCAAAGTTGAAGGGTGGAAAGGCAGCTGGTGTTTGTAATATCAGTGCGGAGCTCCTCAAAGCTGGGGGTGAGGCCATGATCCGCGGTTTGCATGCTGTCCTGACTGCCGTGTGGCAATCAGGTACCATTCCTCCTGACTGGAAAAGGGGGCTGGTCGTCCCTATCTGGAAAGGGAAAGGGGACCGTCAGGACTGCAACAATTACCGCGGTATTACACTGCTCAGCGTACCAGGCAAGGTGCTTGCCCATCTATTGCTGACACGAATTCGCAGTCATCTGGTGAAGCATCAGAGACCTCAACAGTCTGGGTTCACGCCTGGTAAGTCAACAACGGACCGTATCCTAGCGCTTCGTGTCCTGGTGGAACGCCGACGTGAGTTTCGACAGGGGATGCTTGCAGCCTATGTTGATCTCAAGAAGGCGTTTGACTCAGTGCATCGTGAGTCACTCTGGGATGTTCTGCGACTTCGAGGGATTCCTGCAAGGACTATTGGTTTGATAACTGGTCTGTATTCTGGGACTGCGAGTGCTGTGAAGTGTGGGGCAGGTGTATCCAGCTTTTTTCCTGTGAATACAGGAGTGAGGCAAGGGTGCGTCCTTGCCCCATCACTTTTCAACGCTTGTATGGACTGGGTATTGGACAAGGTTGTAGATCAAAGTGATTGTGGAGCATCCGTCGGCAACACCAAGATCACTGATCTTGTTTTTGCCGATGATGCAGTAATCTTTGCTGAGTCGCTGGAGGTCCTGGTGATGGCTCTCGAGGCGCTGCACGAGGAGGCAAAGCCTTTGGGACTTGAGGTCTAGACCAAGGTCCAGGTATTTGGAGACTTACTAGATGAAGCAGTACAGTCTGTTCATGCGTGTGGCGAGGACATTGAGATCTTGGAAAGTTTTACATACCTTGGTAGCGCAGTCCATAATGACGGCGGGTCACGTCAAAAAGTCTTACGGCGGATTGGCATAGCCCACGGTGTTATGGACTCGCTCAGCGGGAGTATTTGGCGTTGTCGGTACCTGTGCAGGAGGACAAAGATCCGGATCTTCAAGTCGCTTGTGATCCCTGTCTTACTCTATGGTTGTGAGACATGGACACTAAATAGTGACTTGAAGAGACGAATCAATGCCTTTGGTAATAAGTGTCTTCGCAGAATCATGGGGTATCGCTGGGATGATTACGTGTCAAATCAGCGATTGCACCGTGAGACTGAATCGAGGCCTATTACCTGCATAGTCCGTCAGCGCCAACTTCGGCTATATGGGCATGTGGCACGCTACCCTGAAACCGATCCTTCCCATCGGGTTGTTTCTGTAAGAGACAATCCGGCGTGGAGGAGGCCAAGGGGGCGCCCACAAGGCTCGTGGCTGGGGCAAGTTGATGTTTCTTGTCGAGAGCTGCTTGGTATGGGAAAGGAGCCTGCATGGGAACTCGCGCGTGGTGACCCCCGGGAGTGGCGTCGTAGGGTGGGCGAGGCGACGCGCCCCCCGGCGTATGCCCCCAATGATTGATTGATATGACGTAATAGTATAATATCTCTAACATATGAACATATCAGACTGATCTGACTTATAGCAAGGGTGCACGAGTCATTCAAAAATAAAAAAGATTATTTTTGACATCTAGCATCTTTAATATTTGTCGGATAAATTAGATTTTTCACAAGAGTATAGATATTGTAATTATACGCCATCTGTGTGAATTTTATTACAACTGGATAAAAACTGTAAAAATCGCTAATTTTTTCCTAAAGTTTAAAAAAAAAAATCCTCATCCCCCACAAAAAGCTTTGTTACTACGTTCCCGACAAAATAGCATAATTTCTATACTTAATTTGCGCTTTGTTCTTATTTTATAATTTGTTTGCTATTTAAAAAACAACAACATTCAAAGAACTCTATAAAAAAAAAATAAACCAAAAATCTATAAAAAAATATTCTATATAGTCGAGCACGAACTAACGAAACTTTATGTGGGTGATAATGAAAAAGAATAACAGATTGTAGAAAATATTAGCGATTTTTACAATTTTTATCCAAATTTAATTATATTTTTACAAATTGGGTATTAGTACAGTACCCATCATGTACTACAAAACCAAACAGATCCGACAAATATGAAGGGTGCTGGATCAAGTTTTTTGAAAATACTATAGATACAAAAAAAATCATACGCATTAAAATTATAGACTTTAAAAAATTAAAAAAATAGCGTGCCTTTAATTTAAAAATCAGGCAATTAGTTTACCAGATACAGGCCAAAAAGGATTATAAATCTGGCATTATATTTTACACGAATACCCCAAAAGTGGCATTTTACATAGAGATACAAAAAACATTCCGATATCAAAATTATAGACCATAAAAATATCTATAAATAATTTTCTATAAGTTTTATTGAGAGGCAAACGGTTTAACAGATACAACCAAAAAATACGATTCCTAATATGTCATAATTTCCATTATATGCCCCCAAAGGATCATTTATCTTATAGATTAAAAAAAAAGACTTACATCAAAATTATAGATTATAAAAATATCTATAAATAGTATTCTATTAGTTTAAAAATCTTCCAAACAGTTTAGCAGACACAACCCAAAAAGTATTATTCATAAGGCATAATATTTTACATTATACCCAAAAAAGTGGCCTTTTCCTTATAGATACAGAAAAAAGACACGATATTAAAATTATAGAGCATAAAAACTCTAGAAATAGTTCTCTATACATTTTATAATTAGGCAAAAAATTTACAAGATAAAATTCAAAACAATTATTCCTAAAGCGCAATGTTTCACATTAAGCCCCAAAAATGGTCTTTTCTTTATAGATACAAAAGAAATTATACAAATTAAAAGTGTAGATCATAAAAAGATCTATAAATAAATTTCAATACGTTTTACAATCAGACAAACGGTTTACCAGATACAACCCAAAAACTAACATTCATATGGTGAAATATTTAAATTATAAAAAAAATAGTGGCATTTCCCTCCTTCTCATATTTCTCTAAATTTTTATCTTTCTCTATAGTCCATTTGATATACCTTAAGCCGAAAAATTAAATCAAACGAATTTGAACATTTTTGAAAAAATATATATAGCCATTTTTAAGCTATTCTAACAGCACAATAAAAGTAATTCAAGATAATATACCTGTCTCATACGTAAAACTATATGCAGTCTACAGAAAACACCATTCAATTTCATTTTCAAGGGAAAATTGAAAAAAAATATAAGCCTTGATATTTGACCGCAGGTACTATTTGAATATAGAAAGTCCTATGACCGATATTTAAGTCACTAGCACTCAAAGATGAATAAAGATACAGCATTGCCATTTCTTCTCCTTGCACAATATACTACTATTGAGCAGCTGTTAGAGGTGTTTCTAGGGTTTATAATAAAAACTCTTAGCATTACAATATTCCAAATATGGGCATCTAGACGGATTGTTTTCTTCAACGTTTATGCATTCATATATATATATATATATATATATATATATATATATATATATATATATATATATATATATATATATATATATATATATATATATTTTTTACACTCAAATAGCAAGCAACATTGGATTCTACACAATATAGAGTGAATTGCATGCCTGAATGAACCTCCCTTTTGAAACGGGAAGACTTTGAAAATCTTCCAAAAAGTCAGTTTAAGCTCATATTTGACAATTATAGAGAGCACATTTTTCCTTGCATTCTTCAAATGGTTAATATTTGAAGTAGATATCATTACTTTCTAAAAGTACAGCGTAATTCAAGTCTCTATCATTATTGGTGCGTGAATGGGTAGACCATGAGAATGCGAGAAAAAAACAATCTTTTTTTCATTTTTCAAACCAAGGCCCTCTCAGAGCTAGTTCTATGGACATATATAGTGGATAACGTTAATGATATCACCAGTAAAAATGAACACTCTCCGTCCATAATTAACTGAGATAGAGGGTAACAAAGTGTAAAATAGATACAAATTGTAAGAGTTACCGCTCTCATACTTTCTGACATACTCATACCGGGCACTAATTGAATAAAGCCCACACTAATGCCGTCTAAATTCAACCAATTGCAATCCCCAATGAAGCTTAGTTTTTTAATAATAGTAATTCAAAAAATTTATTAAACCGATTTTTTTTCAATTTTCAGCAGTCTGCCCTCAAACCCCCAATTAACATTTGGAGAAGCTTATTCTATCATATAAAAGTTTTGAAAAAATTATAGGGAAAAAAAAAAAAAATCATGCCCAAAAAAAGTATATATGAGACGTTATAGGTCTATATTAATTATTTATAAACATTAAAAAATATATTTCATTATTTCCAATAAGAAAACTATTCAGTGACCGGGGTATGAATTAGCAAGGTATGAATTGTCCGGGGTATGAATTGTCCGGGGTATGAATTGTCCGGGGTATGAATTGACCATGGTATGAATTGTCCGGGGTATGAATTGTCCGGGGTATGAATTTTCCGGGGTATGAATTAGCATGATATGAATTGTCCGGTATGAATTGTCTGCGGTATGAGTTGTCCTGTCACCGATATGAACTACTGTGTATCATCTTCAGTGGCACATACACATCAGTAGTGATGCTATAATTCGTAATATTTGGCGCCTGGCGACATTATTGCAGCTGGCGACTATACTGTTATCTACGGTAGAGTTATCACTATAACTGTCCAAGGTAAAGAAAATTTTTCCTATGGAAACACTGAGGCAAAGTGTCCGTAGGCAAAGTGTCCGTAGGCAAAGTGTTCGTGGGCAAATTGTCCGGTAGGCAAAATGTCCGGTAGGCAAACTGTCCGTAGGCAAACTGTCCGGTAGGCAAATTGTCCGTAGGCAAATTGTCCGTAGGCACACTGTCCGTAGGCAAACTGTCCGGGTACCACCAGTCGAAACTCACGTCGGCGTTCCACCAGGACACGAAACGCTAAGATACGGTCTGTTGTTGACTTACCAGGCGTGAGCCCAGACTGCTGAGGCCTCTGATCATTCAGTAGATGACTGTGGATCCGTATCAGCAATAGATGGGCAAGCACGTGTAGTGTAATACCGCGGTAGTTGCTGCAGTCCTGACGGTCCCCTTTCCCTTTCCAGATAGGGACGACAAGCCCCTTTTCCAGTCAAGAGGAATAGTGCCTGATTGCCACACGGCAGTCAGGACAGCATGCAACCCGCGGATCATGGCCTCTCCCCCAGCTTTGAGGAGCTCTGCACTGATATTACTATCCACCCCTCAACTTTGCTACAACTTCTCTGACTTCGTCAAGAGAGGGTGCGGTTTCGTCAATGGGAGGATCGGTATCCACTGCCCGTAATCCAGTGGTAAGAAGCTGTTCAATTGGAGGGTCCACCGTGAACAACTGCCCAAAGTACTCAGCCCAACGAACCATCAGCCAATCCATGTTCAACACGAGGCGCCCATCTGCTGCTCGAATAGCACTCGCCCGAGATGGAGACTTGGAACGGAGCTTCTTCAGGGCTCGGTAGGCGGGTCGGAGGTCATTAGCGTTAAAATGGCTCTCGACATCCTCAGCGAGACTCCTGACACACCTCTCCTTGTCTCTCCCCAGGAGGGTTCTAGTCCTGCGTGACAGAGCCCTGTGCTGGTCTTGGTTCCCAGCAAGCCTGGCAGCGCGACTGTCCTCGATATTATCCAGCGTCTCCGTCGAGACAAAACCAAGCCTTGACCTCGGGCGCTCCCCAATACACTCTTTGGCAGCTTGGAGAGTTTCACGTTTGAAAGTATCTCAAAGTTTTACCGAGTCCTCTAGGGCACCGAGCATATCAAACCGATTTGAGATTGCCACTGCATACGCATGGGCACATGTCAAGTCCTTCAGTTTCTCAAGATGAAACACAGTATGGTTATCTCTTGAGATTCTTCTGGACTTGACATGAAGCTTAAATG
Organism: Chionoecetes opilio; assembly: GCA_016584305.1. NCBI lineage: Eukaryota > Metazoa > Arthropoda > Malacostraca > Decapoda > Majidae > Chionoecetes > Chionoecetes opilio. The sequence goes on along the minus strand of JACEEZ010001101.1, from coordinate 744,064 downwards.
TAGCAACAACAAATATATGATCAGTTGCAAAGAACTCAGCACTCTGGTAAGCCCTGGAGTTCTGGAGGATCCTCTAACGAGTACTAATGAGGATGTGGTTGATCTCCTTAGCTACCCCTCCGGCATTACTATACCATGTCCAGCGATGCAGCTCTGGTCTCTGATACCAAGAACCTGCAATTCTCAACCTTCTGGACCTCGCAAAATTCGGAAGCAGAGAACTGTTAATGTTTCTGGTACCGGAGCCATGGAGACCAATACATAACTCGTAGCCATCTCTCACAGTGACAGTAGTAGCATTGTGAGGTATGTATATATGTAGTTCTATAGAGTATAGTTCTACTATAGCAGGAACTATATCAGAGGCACTTCCGGAGGGCCAGCTTGTGTGGCAGGCGATGTAGTGGGCACGATAATAGAGGCTTGTGTGTGACAGAGGCGAGCGCAGGACTGGGCGTCTTGGCGTGCTGGCTAGTGTGGTGAAGAGCAGGAAACAAAGATTATCGGTGGCTTGTGATAACTTGAAGCGATGACTGCAATAGTTTAAAGCGATGACTAGCTAGCATATTTTTGTAGGCTTGAGGCAGGACAGCCTGAGGTGTTGAGAGCAGCGAAAAGAGCGAGTCAGGTAGGCTGGTAACAGGCTTGGTTTCAGTGCGGAGCGGCGGAGACAATGGGTAATTATAGCGTGGTGGGTGATGGGGACTTGCTAAGACCGTAATTTCCTTGATAATTCTTCGGAATGCGGGGAAAACACCGCTGTCTCCACTTTTTAAGCTGGTAGTAGCTCACAATGGAATTGAGTGATGATCAGTGGTTCAGTTTCCTGATTTATTGGGTAAAAAGGACAAACATGAGGAGCGTCACCTGGATGTGTGTACGCTACGACTGCCTGCCCCTGGCGTCTAGTTCTACTAACGGAGTCATGGCCTATTGTTAGCCCCATATGTGTCACTACATACGAGGTAACATACACCTACTTTTTGGTAAGAGTGGAGAAGTAGCCGAGTGGGGGGCTAAACGGCTAATCAAAACACAAGGTGGTTTTATAATTATTATTATTATTATGAACAGAGTGAATCGGCCGAATACAGCACGTGGTAATTAAAGTTCTCTGTTATTATCAATGCACAAAAGGTATTCACCACAACAAAAGGTTCAAGTGTCACACACACGTCCACACACGACAACTGTCTATAGATCTCTGACGCCGTGGCGTCTGGCTTCTCCACAGGGCGCGGCAGGGCGTGGTTGGTGGGTGCCCACCCAGGGTATCAGGTATCAGGGTGTGGCCCTCTCCAGGAGGTGGTGTCCTCTGGCGGCATGTGTTGTAGACGTGGCACGGGTGTCGTCATGGGCGTGACACGTCATATCAATAAGTTTTAAAATAATTACATGATTAGCAAAAAAGGTGCATGCATGAAATATAAATGTAGGGATAACATATGTGCTTATAAGGCCAACACTATGGG
>JACEEZ010001101.1:732592-737592 GCA_016584305.1 Chionoecetes opilio | reverse complement strand
TGCAGTTCGTGCCCCTCCCATTTTGTTGAAAACCATAGACGGATTTGCTGTCGTAGGACGCCTGGGCATGCATTTGTTAATCAACAAGTTATGTTAGGTCCTTTACATCAATTTACTAAAAATTATTCGTGTCCGCGCATGTGCAGTTCGCGTTTTCTTTGGTTAGTAAACAAAGGCGGACTGCACCTCATAAACAGACTGCTGGTCACACGGCACCGGCCGGTAGGACAGCCGTGTTTGCCTTAATATTTTCCTTGAAAGAGTTTAGATCTTCTGACGGTGTAATTGAATTATACAAATATAATATACATTATACTTATTATATATATATATATATATATATATATATATATATATATATAATATATATATATATATATATATATATATATATATATATATACTTTATTTATATATTATATAGAACGGCACCATCTGTGTTGTGAGTGGCATCAGTGCCAACGTGCTGCAGCTGCAGGTTGTCACCGAACCAAGTCGAGGCAACTACTTCTACCTGCCTCATCACGTACCCATCATCACGCAGGCAGCATCTGGCACTGGATTCCGCATGCGGCGTCTGCAATTTCCCATCCGTGTTGCATTTGCCACATGACGATCAACAAGGGCCAGGGCCAGACCAAGAGCTACGTGGGAGTCTACTTGCCTACATCCGTGTTCACGCACGGCCAATTCTACGTCAGCCTGTCAAGGGTTGGCTGTGCTGATGCCGTCGAAGTGTGGGCGCCCCGTAGAATCACACAGAATGTGGTCTACCCCGAGGCACTTTAACCAGTGACCAACGACAGCAACAACACGATCGAAGTTTGCACTCACATTGTTGTCTAATATATAATACTACTACAAACATCAATACATGGGTATGAAGGGCCCACAATCACTTGTCTTATTCTATGATATATAATAGTCAATAAAAAATGTCTATATGCTAACTATACATACATAGGCAGTCATATTTTCAATTTATTTTTGTGTGTCAATCAGATAGAAAGCCTGAATCTGCAATGAGTCGACGCGTGAAATTGAAATGTTTTGAGTCAATCTCCCCGCATTGGGGCGGGGCGAGCGTCTTCACCCGATAGCACAGGGAATGCGCGGCATGCCGCTTCCCCCTATTTAACCTCCTTGGTACCAGCCTTACCCAAAGATTGGTATCTATGAGATCTAAACTCTTTCAAGGAAAGCTTCACCAAAGCAAGTAGTTGGCTGTAAGATGGTTCGTCCATTATCATATAATTGAACCAGTCTGTTGACTCTAGGCGTAGATCCTCCATCAGTGATGTATGTGAACCTCTCAAGTTTAAAAGCCATGATTTTGCCCACTCTTGCCGAGGACGCTTTTCCTTTCTTCTCTGTGCAATGTGAGCCGTCGAATCGCTCAACGCAATCAACAATAGGTCGACTTCAGAGACTACCTGGCATGTTGGTGTAGTAGAAGAACGACAGAACTGAGTAAATTAGCTCAGTGGACGTGAGCAGTATGTGGGCGATGGCCAGAGTTTGTGCAAACCATGTTTGCACAGTGCACTACGCAGTGCAACTGAGCGTGCATGGGCCCTTAAGGGAATAACAGGAAAAAAGTACTAATGAAAAGAACAGTTGGAGCTTCCGTTTCCCTTTACAACTGTAATAATTATATTTTTGATTAATGTCGGAGTGAGTGTTTATTGCGCCTTCTCATTAGGGAGAGTAAGGCATACTAATTTATCTTAATAGTAGTGTAGCCGAAAGTACGTCAGCCGTCACCCTGGGCGGCGCTGCTGACACCATCATTCTCACATTCCTCCGGTTGGGTGACGTACAGGCGTGACGAATGTGGTCCGTATCCCGTATTCATGGCAATATACATGTAGAGACTGACACAATGAAAACAGATCGACCGAATAAATTTAAGTTTTTCACAACACATGCCAAAGTTTATCAAGTGTTTCTGGCGCGATGGTCTTCATTGTCTCAGCACTTATGATCACAGTATTCCATCCACCTTTTAAGATCAGGCTTCTTACAAACACCTTTGGAGAGATTGTGAAGCAGTATAAACATGCGCTGCTGTCCTTGGGTAAACAAAATAAGGTCAGGTAAAGGAGCTCAGCGCAGTTGATTTGCGCCATCTTATGCATGACGTCGTGCTACAGTCATGATCATTACGTAGCTGCATCGAACAACACAATCCCGTAGTTAAAAAAAATTCTGCTATTTAAAAGTTATGTGTTATTAATTATGTATGAATTTTAGTAATTAATTGTTAGGTGTTTTTGACTTGTAAATACTCAGAACGTATTGTGAATTTATTATTATTTCTTTTTACTCAAGGGATATTTTCCGGCATATAAGCAAGTACTGTGTTTATGGCAGGTTAAACAGCAATGACCTAATATCCATATAAGGTCAACGTTTATGGGAGCTCCCAGTGCCTCAAATTAGGCTGCGATCATCCAGGTCTTCCATGCGTGGGCTCGTTTGGGTATATTCCACTGTTGCTCAGAACAGGTCTAGGGATGACAAGACAACCTGGAAAGAGAACGCTATGAACACTCACAACACTCCATTGCAAACCCGGCACACGACTCTGACATCATGGTCAGTGTTGTGCATGGCGCCACTCATCCATCAAATCCTCAACAATCATCTGCACGGATGCTTTCTTACCTCCAATCGGGCCATGGAAAGATAGGCAAGAGTTCATTCAAGGCTATATACTTTGTTCATGTCTACTGGATAAGGACTACTGGAACAAGTGGATAAGGACTAAAGATATTTTTTCATCCCTAAAGAAAATATATTAACTTCAAAATAGACCTTTAAACGGGTTGATTATGGACTCACCGCGGCGGCGATGGTCAGACTGTGCGTCGTTCAGTATGAAAATTGTGGAGGAGGCGGGAGGCCAAACAGGTGCTCTCCCTCACCCCACAACGCTTCCATAACCACTTACTATCTCCCCCGAGACTGCTAATTACTCTCCTACCTTACTGCCGCCAGGCACAACGCGGCGCTACCGTGTTAATCAATACGCGGAGGAGAGGTACTACGACGGCCTCACTTCATAATGGTGATATTGCGGACCACAGGGACTCATTAGCACTCCAGGACAAAGGTCACAGGGAAATGAAGTGCCAGTAATAATGCCAAGTGTCGAATTCACACTGCTACTCTCAGTGACCCTCTGCAAACACTTCGTTGCCTTATTGTACAGCCGATCTTCAGGTGTTTTTCTTGTCTTTCAATCCCTGAAATGATTTACCCCCCTCCAGAGATCGCCGCCAATCACCCCTCTGTATTATCACTTTTTTTCCGTACATAAAGGTGAAGGTCGACATTGTGAAGACTTAAAGGGATAAAAAGTCATGCTCGAGTAAGGTTTATGTGCATTGCAATGAAAAATGAGTGAATTTTTTCATATTGGTGAGAAAGATCAAGTATTCGTCGCTAAGTGTTTTGGGTTTGATGTACTATTGTGGATCATTAATAGATAACCTTTTAGCGGCGCACCCTACTATTCCCCGTAATTGTTAGGGTGTAATTGTTACGATGTTCAGCACGCGACCTGCCCCGCCAGCTCTACCAGCGCTGAGGTTGTTTCACGGCGAAAAAAGAAGAAGAGAGAGAGAGAGAGAGAGAGAGAGAGAGAGAGAGAGAGAGAGAGAGAGAGAGAGGAGAAGAGAGAGAGAGAGAGAGAGAGAGAGAGAGAGAGAGAGAGAGAGAGAGAGAGAGAGAGAGAGAGAGAGAGAGAGAAGAGAGGAGAGAGAGAGAGAGAGAGAGAGAGAGAAGAGAGAGAGAGAGAGAGAGAGAGAGAGAGAGAGAAGAGAGAGAGAGAGAGAGAGAGAGAGAGAGAGAGAGAGAGAGAGAGAGAGAGAGAGAGAGAGAGGGGGAGAGAGAGAGAGAGAGAGAGAGAGAGAGAGAGAGAGAGGCTAGAGAAGGAAGGTACAAAGAGAGCGATGCAGAAGAAGGAGAGAGAGAGAGAGAGACGAGAGAGAGTAGATGTAGAGCAGGAGGCTACCGAGGCGAAGTTAATGGGAAGGGGCGCTAAAGAAATAGTGACATTAGAATTTATCTCACACCTGCTGCATTCTGACATCCTCTGATTTACTTTTTCCCGGATCTTGCAGAAACGTGATTTATACCAACTTCTGCTGCAATTTATGCAGGGACACATACGATGGTGCTGCCGTCTCGTCCCCTCCTCACCCTGCTCTTCTGCCATGCCCTGCTTTACTTTTTTTAGATCCTTGCATAAAAGTTGTAAACATAAATGTCTATTTTCTTTCATTATTTTTTTCATCAGGATCTTTGAACTATATTTTCTTGCCCTTTCTATTGCCCCTTCTGATAGTCTGTCATTGCCTGGGTCTCCTTCATTCCGTTCTCTTCGCTTCCCTCGCTGCGGCAAATAGTTGTGTAATCAACGAATGTTTGGAAACTCCTGAAGTTTATGCCCTGCCCCCCTTCCCTCCCCCTCAAAAAATGGCAACAAACACAAAAGTTACCAGGTAGCGTAAAGGGTTCGTTTGTGTTTAAAGTTACCGGTGGCATGTTTACACGACCTGATTGGTCGACATGAGTCAAAAATAGGTTCATGGCGTATGTGATTTCATGTCAGCAGATGTAATAATTTTTTTGTTTATATATGCTGAAAATATGAATCGTCATAGTTAGGATTGATCAGTGTCGTGGCATATCATTGATTTTCACTTTCTTTTAGTTATCCCGGCCTGATGATCGCCCACTATAATCCCTAAACAATTACTTCTAAAATTATTGCCTCTTCTGCACCTAACCACCACTACCATCACCACTCAGTTACGGCTTGGCAGTGAAATATACCTATTTTATCTACACGTGAAGTTATCTGCTCGCGGCATCTCATCCTAAATATATTAGCTTCTTTAAGTAATTCCTTTGAAAGCCATTTAACGAAACCCACTTACTTCACCCATGCACACAGAGGCCAACATACCCCACCGGCAACACACAACACACAC
>JACEEZ010001101.1:720638-731570 GCA_016584305.1 Chionoecetes opilio | reverse complement strand
ATTTAAGGAACTCCAACGTTTATTGTTTATTTATAATTCATTTTTTTTTTAAGTCTTGTTTGTGCATGCATATCAAGGAGGTGGCGGGATGTAAGCTGATATTTTGTTCACTATACTACTACTACTACTACACTTACTACTACTCCCTACTACTCTACTAGCTACTTCTACTTCTATTTCTACTACTCTACTACTGCACTCTACTCTACTACTACTGCTACTCTACTCTACTACTACTACTACTCCCACTACTCCTACTACTCGACTACTACTACTACTATTACATCCTACTCTACAAATTACTACTACTACTACTACTACTACTACTACTACTTACTACACTACTACTATTACAACTACTACTACTACCCTACTTTTTAATACTCAAACTACTACCTATTACACTACTACTACTACCACTACTACTACTACTACTAATCCTACTACTACAAACAAACTAACTACTATTTCTCTTTTACTACTACTACTACAAATTTTACCCTATTACTACTACTACTACTACTACGCCACATCATTAACGTTACAAACAACACACACCACACAACCACCACCACACACACACACACACACACCACACCCCCACAACACACCAACACACACACACACACACCACACACACGCACACACACACACCCCACACACACACACACACACACACACATTCATTACCTTCACTTAAGCTTCTCATAAAAATCACTGCGGTTCCCTTCATCAGTTAATGACTTGAGCTTCCCTTCTTTCCCTCCCTTCCTCCCTCTAACCATCCCACCTTCCTTTCCTACCTGCCCCCCCCCCCCCCCCATGAACCCCTTCCAAACCAGGACCAGTACGGGAAATGCACTCCACGATACCATTGACTCATAAGGGAACGAACACACCCCTTAAATAACCCTTAAAAAACCCTTTCTTTTTGTAACATAATTATTCTTCATCAATTATATTCTTACCTTCTGTAACCTAGACTTAACAAGGGCGCTAACATACCCCTTAAATAACCCTTAGAAACCCCTTATTTTATGTAACATAATCATTCTTCATCAGTCATATATTTAGCTTCTGTAACCTAGACTTATTCAGACTTATTCATTTATATTTTAGAAGATAAAACTTAAGGAAGGAAAATAATAGCCTACAGGCGCTATTGGCTCAAAAATAAAAAAAAAAAAAAAAAAAAAAAAAAAAAAAAAAAAAAAAACTAGGCTTCCATCATTTCCTCAGAGCTCATATTTTTCTTATACATTTTTTGGGGGGTTCCGTTCTTTTACCTCTTTTTTTTCATTAATTTTCGTCAAAGGTATTATTTTTCTTAGATATATTTATTTTGTCTCCGTTCTTTTACCTTCTTTTTTTCATCTTTGGCTTTAAAGTGATGAGAGATTTTTTTCTGGTTCCGTCCTTTTACCTTTTTTTCCTCACCTTTGGGTTTAAGGTGACGAGAGGAGGGAAGGTCGTAACAGTTGCGGCTTTTGTGGTAGCGGCTGTCTGGTTCGTTAGCTTCATTGAGGGCGTTAAGAAGATGTGTGGTAGCGGTGTCGATGGTTCGGTGGGGGGGGGGGGCGTGAATGGTAGTAGTGCGGGGGGGAGGGGAAGGGGGGACTGAATGGTAGTGGTGGTGGTGGGGAGGGGGGGAAGGAAAGGACAGTCCCCATTCGTGCCTTCCTATAGACCTTCCCATCCCTTCTTCAACCCCGTAATCCCTCCTCCTCCTCCTCCTCCTCCCCCCCTCCTCCTCTCCTCTCCTCCCCCTCCCCCTCCTCCTCCTCCTCCTCCTCCTCCTCCTCCTCCTCCTCCTCCTCCTCCTCCTCCTCCTCCTCCTATTTCCTCTCCTAAGCCTTCTCTAATCTCTTCTGAACCTCAAATCACGGAATCATATGAGGTTACAGAACGATGATTGAGAGAGAGAGAGAGAAAGAGAGAGAGAGAGAGAGAGAGAGAGAGAGAGAGAGAGAGAGAGAGAGAGAGAGAGAGAGAGAAAAAAAAAAATATATAAATTAAAATAAAAAAAAAACTAATATAAAGAAACTAAATAAAAAGAAAAATTGATAAAGGCGGGAGGGAATTCTAAGCTAATTATATAAGAACTAATAAGACGAAACTAGAGAGAGAGAGAGAGAGAGAGAGACAAAAAATAAGAAAAAAAGATAAAAGCCATGCAGTAAGATGTTAAAAAAGCGACAAGTAATGTTTTGAATGTCGACTTCGAGGAAAGAAGAAAAAAAAAACCGAACTCGGCGAAGAAAAACTTAATCCTGAAGCTGCCTTGCCCTCGGCCTCCCTCAGGACCCGGTGCGTGCTGCCTCCTCCTCCTCCTCCCCCTCCTCCTCCTCCTCCACCTTTTTCCCCCCCTTTCCCTCCCCTCTCCTCAGTGCAGCTTAAAAGGGAACAGGAGGTCTTGGGGGGCGGGGCGGTGTGTGTGTGTATGTGTGTGTGTGTGTGTGTTGGGGTGTGTGTGTGTGTGTGGTTGTGTGTGGTGCGTGTGTGGTGTGTGAGAGAGAGAGGAGCATATTTTTTGTTCTTTCTAGGTATCCCCTATTTTCTCTCTCCCCTCTCCTTCCTCTCTCCTCTCTCTCCTCTTCCCCCCCTTCTCTCTCCCCTCGTCTCTCTCCCCTCCTCTCTCTCTCTCTCTCCTCTCTCTCCTCCTCTCCTTCCCCTCTCTCCTCTCTCCTCTCTCTCCCCTCTCTCATCGTTTGAATTATCATTACCATGCCACTTGATATTCTGCATCGTTTCTCTTGAACTGATGAGAAAATTATTTGTTTAGTTTCAGAATAATTTTGTCATCTTCCTTGTCTGCCTTCTTCTTCCTCCTTCACGTCCTCCTCTTCCTTGTTCTGCCTTGTTCTTCATCATCCTTTTCCTCGTCCTTCACTTCCTCCTCTTCCTTATCTTCCTTGGTTCTTTACTTTTTTTGTTTATTTTTTTACTCCTTTTTTCATCCTGTCAGCGAAGCAACATTCCCTGTGTCGGCAAGATATTGACACTTCTTTCTCGTCTCCCAGTAAGTCTCCAAGAATTCCTTTTCATACTTCAAGTTTGTTTATAGTCATATTTTCCTCAATTTTTCCCGTGTCTCTCTTTCTAAAAGCTCGCCGTCGTCTCTCAGTTTTCTTTTCGAGTTGCTGAAGTTTCTCATATTTGTGTTGCTTTATTAAATGACATGTTTTATTTTTATATTTCTGAGTGTATCTTGTGCGTTTCGTAAATATGACAAATCTGATTAAATCTCATCCTGCTCATGGCGTTGAAATGAACTTAGAAATAGTTTTAGATGTATTTTAATGTAGTCTTATGAAGTAATTTTAGCTTGTATCTTTACTCATCTGAAACAAACAACTTTTCAAGGACGAATGATAAAGATAACTCGGTTAAGTAAGTAAGTGGCGGATATTTTAATGACGTCACGTGCAAATACCATCAGCCAACGAGATGAGGAAGAGGATGGAAGGAGAGTGAGAGGGTGAGAAAGAAGGAGGGATAGGAGGAGAGGAGGAGGGATAGAGAGGATGATTGAGAGGAAGGAGAGAGAGGAAAGGGAGGGAGAGAGAGGAAAGGAAGGGAGAGAGAGGAAGGAGGGTGAGAGAAGGGAGAGGAAAACAGTAGTCCCCGCTGCTCTCCCACACTCCACTGGCAACACCAATCAGCAAACACACCACCAACTGATACCTTCTTAACCAAACACTTCCTACGTCCACCCTTTGTCTTCTGCATGTCCTCCAAGGCGCCTCATCTCCCCTTGTTTGCCCTTTAGATGCCGAGGTAAAGGGTAGCGGCGGGAGGGGAGGAACAGCTAACTAATCCGTGCTGTGTGAATGGGTGCGAGGAGGGCAGTGGCTGGGCAGGCCTGGGAACACTGAGAGCACCTTTGGGGGTTATGAAGGGAGAAGGGTGAGTTAGGGTTGTAGGTAAAGGGACTAAGGGACGTAAAGGGACCCTAGCTGGTGATGGGCGTGATAAGGGTGTGTGTGTGTGTTATTCACCCATGGTCTTGTCCACGCGAGCTGGCTCGCGATCGCCAGTTTCACCCTCTCAGTGTGACCTTGGAGCTCATTATTATCGATCTTTAGGCAATGCTGGGACCTCACACACCACACACCCCCATCCCCTTGCTCAAGGGGGACATACCGCCCGAATTTCACAGTGGAAAAATCCGCAGGAATGAGCGGGGTCGGGGATTGGACGCCGGACCACAGAATGATGCCGGGCGCCCTAAAAGGCGCCCAGGCGCCCGTGTGTGTGTGTGTGTGTGTGTGTGTGGTGTGTGTGTGTGTGTGTGTGTGTGTGCGTGTGTGTGTGTGTGTGTGTTTGTGCGTGTGTGTGCGTAGGGCGAACCGTTTGATCCCTTCTGTTTGTTCCTGGAAAGCTTCGTCTACTAAACATTCCACGCATTGTTAAATCGCCGCGTCAATTTACATAGTTGTTATTTTGTGTGACCTTGTATGCCATGCTTTAGTTGTCATTAGGTACAGGTAGTTAAGTTAAGATGGTATAGAGAGTGAGATGAATATAGGTAAGATTAGTAATAGAAAATGAAATGTAGATAGGGATGAGACTGTTACACACACACACACACACACACACACACACACACACACACACACCCCACAACACACACACACACACAGACACACCCACCCACCCACCCACCCACCCACCCACCCACCCACCCACCCCCACCCACCCACCCACCCACACACACACACCACACACACACCACCACACACCCACACCCACACCCACACCACCCCACCACCCACCCACCCACCCAACCACCCACCACACCACACACACACACACACACACACAACACACACACACGAGAGGGAGGCTTGTTAATAGCATGACGATTCCGTGGTTCATGGTCTGAGTTTGGCCATTGACGGTAACTATTTTTTGTCCGAATAGACGTGAACTTATGACGATTTTATCAAAGAGGAGAAAAAATGCAAATTTGAGGAGATGAAATGTGCATTGAGCGGAAGTCATTAACTCAGAATGCATTGGTATCTTTATTCTTTTAGTATTGGCTTTACATTGTCCTCTCTCTCTCTCTCTCTCTCTCTCTCCTCTCTCTCTCTCTCTCTCTCTCTCTCTCTCTCTCTCTCTCTCTCTCTCTCTCTCTCTCTCTCTCTCTCTCTCTCTCTCTCTCTCTCTCTCTCTCTCTCTCTCTCTCTCTCTCTCTCTCTCTAAAAGTATAGAACTTTTTCTTTTAATGTATATAGTATATTCTTAGGTAGAACTATATGTACCTTTTATAATGATTTTACTTATATATTTGTTTTCTTTTAATAATGCTTTTATTCCTTTACTTTTATTAGCATATACTGTATATATATTTTAATATCGATTATTTTTCTATTTTCCAATTTTATAATTTTATATTTTTAATGTTTTAATGCAAAACTGTGTAATTTAATTTATGTACTATTATCTTGAAAATAATTGTATGTAACGAATAACCACTGCCGGCGGAAATAAACTTTATTATTATTATTATTATTATTACTCTCTCTCTCTCTCTCTCTCTCTCTCTCTCTCTCTCTCTCTCTCTCTCTCTCTCTCTCTCTCTCTCTCTCTCTCTCTCTCTCTCTCTCTCTCTCTCTCTCTCTCTCTCTCTCTCTCTCTCTCTCAGAATTTAATGGATAGAAGTTGCACCGATATTCTTTCTGTGGATGTTTTGTGTTTGTTTATCTGTCTGTCTGTCTGTCTGTATGTTTGTCTGTCTGTCTGTATGTTTGTATGTTTGTATATTTGTTTATCTGTATTTTGTCTCAGTTCGGGTTCCTGCTTGTGTTTCTCTCTTTTTTTTTTCTCTCTCTCTCTCTCTCTCTCTCTCTCTCTCTCTCTCTCTCTCGCTCCTCTCTCTCTCTCTCTCTCTCTCTCTCCTCTCTCTCTCTCTCTCTCTCTCTCTCCTCTCTCTCTCTCTCTCTCTCTCTCTCTCTCTCTCACACACACACACACACACATACACACACACACACACACACACACACACACACACACACACACACACACACACACACACACACACACACACACACGCAACCTCTTCCCCCCCCCTCCACACACACAGAAAGACTAATCAAACACTACCACCATCACCACTACAGTTTATTGATAGCTATATACATTTTCCTCCTTCATTCAACAGTCCCTTTGGTGGCAAGTGTTCCGGGGAGACAGCCTTTGAGGGCGATTGGCCTTTCGATCATTCACACAAAAGAGAACTGACCTCAAACACGGGACTCGTCTCTCTGGGGACTCGGCTAAAAAAAAATTGTTGGGTTGAATATGATGTTCGGATGCTCTTGTTATTGTGGTGGTGGTGTTGTTGGTGGTGGTGGTGGTGGTAGTAGTAGTAGTAGTTGCTGTTGTTGTTGTTGTTGTTGTTGTGGTAGTGGTAGTAGTAGTAGTAGTAGTGGTAGTGAAGGTTATTGTTGTTATCAGTATCAGTATTTCTTTCTTTCATTGTTATTGTCATCATTCTTAACAATGGTAGTATATAGTATAAGGTAGTGGTAGTAGTAGTAGTAGTAGTAGTAGTAGTAGTAGTAGTGATATTAAACTTTCCTTCTTTCCCTCTATATCTCTTTCTTTGCTATCTTCTTTCTTCTTCCTCCTCCTCCTCCTCCTCCTCCTCCTCCTCCTCCTCCTCCTCCTCCTCCTCCTCCTCCTCCTCCTCCTCCTTCCTCTAGGGTGGGGGAGGAAGGGAAGCAAGGCGTGTGTTGTGTAGAAATAACAACACACTAAGACTTATGTGTTGCTGTTGCTGTTACTTATACTTTTCTTGTCCTTCTTAATGTTATGACTCCCACGCAGATTGGAGTCACTTTTATTACACGACTATTTTTATTGTTTTTGGAGTGGTCGTGAAATGAACTTAATGTATATTCGAGTATGTGTCATGTTTTATTTATTCTTCAATCAAAGGTTTCGTGTTCTAAATTACTAACCCTTTCAGTCATCCTTAGAACATAAGAACATATCATTACCATCCTTGTATACTTTAATTATCCATTCTGAATATTTACTGCCTTAATTTATCTACCCTTGAAGCCATCTGTGTGATTAATAATTTTAACTAAATAAATACAAAAATATAATATAATAACGTTTGTCCTTGAGGGTAAGAGGATGAGAGTCAGTTATCATTATCAGTCAATATAAACATGGTGTAAAGGGCCCTTGTCTGCATTATCGCCTACGTAAACTAATAAATAACACGGCCTGGAGTGGTGCAGGAAAATAAAGGTTGATAAGAGTAGTACATTCGATATGAGTATTGAATTTCACATCATGAGTACCTAATAGGTGTACACCAATAATAAAGAACCATAATTAAAGTTATCTACCATATTTATGTTCTCAAACCTTCCCTTTTCTTTCCCTTTATATCCTTATCTTCCTCTCCCCTTATCCTTTTCCTCCCCATTGCGTCACACGTAACTTATCTATGTACACAAATAATAAAGAAACAGAATGAAAAGTTATCTACCATATTCGTGTTCTCAAATTTTTATCTTTTCTCTCCCATTATATCCTTCATATCCATCCTTCTCTTCCCTTATACTCATTCCTTTCGTCCCTCTCCATTTCCACCATCCCTTTATATTGGATAGGGAAAGGGAAGCATGTAAAGGGTGTAGGTAAGAACGTTGTAGGGAGTAAACTGAAGTTACTGATAACATAACACACTCTTCATTGCGTATGACTTAAAAACCCTTAACGCCCAGATCTTTCCTTTGCTATATAAGATCGTCTGTTGTTAGCCATAAAATTACGAAAAGTAACTGAATATACCAAATTAGCTAGTGGACAAGGATATTAAACAGGTCATATCTATAAAATATTGTTTATATTCATTGAAATCGTCTAATTGTACCCAAATTACAATGGAAATTACGTTGTAGGCGTCAAGGGGTTAAAATAAACTTGAATATCAGTCGAGCGGGGTCGTGTAAGTAACGTGTATTGGTCTTGTTTTGACACAGCTCCCTTGTGACCCATGCATGATACCAACGTGTGAGGGAAGAGAAACGAGACAGGTATGAATCGAGACAAACAACGAGAAAGGTCACACTTAGAAGGGCGATGAGAGGAAGGCAAGTGGTCAGTTTGAGAGGGAAAAAAGATCAGGTCAACCCGTAACGAAAGAGACAAAGGGAGGAGAGAAGAAAAGAGTGACAATGAGAAACACGAGAATAACAAAGAGTAAACAAGAAGACAAACAAAAAAAAGTAAATACGAGGAAGAGAATAATAGGAGAGAGAGAGAGAGAGAGAGAGAGAGAGAGAGAGAGAGAGAGAGAGAGAGAGAGAGAGAGAGAGAGAGTAGAGGGGAGAAAGAGAGAGAGGTCATGAGAAGAGGCTGTTGTGAGGGAGGAAAGACATGACTATTTTTGCATGTGAGGTGAGAAGAGGTCAAGATGAGAGGGAGGGAAAGGTCACACTGAAGGTCAAGGTTACACTATTCAAAGAGAAGCGGTCAGAGGTGTCACGGGAGGGAAGCTATGAGAGGTCAAGAGGTGAGAAAGAGGAGGAGAGAGAGAGAGAGAGAGGAAAAGAGAGAGAGAGAGAGAGAGAGAGAGAGAGAGAGAGAGAGAGAGAGAGAGAGAGACGAGAGAGAGAGAGAGAGAGAGGAGGTGAGTGTGTTGTTTTAAGAGTGATGAGGAGAGAAAGGTGAGGAAGAGAGAGAGAGAGAGAGAGAGAGAGAGAGAGAGAGAGAGAGAGAGAGAGAGAGAGAGAGAGAGGAGGTGAGTGTGTTGTTTTAAGAGTGATGAGGAGAGAGAGAGAGAGAGAGAAGAGAGAGAGAGAGAGAGAGAGAGAGAGAGAGAGAGAGAGAGAGAGAGAGAGAGAGAGAGAGAAGGTGAGTGTGTTGTTTTATGATAGTGATGAGGAGGACAGATGAGAGAGGAGAGAGAGAGAGAGAGAGAGAGAGAGAGAGAGAGAGAGAGAGAGAGAGAGAGAGAGAGAGAGAGAGAGAGAGAAGGTGAGTGTGTTGTTTTTATGATAGTGATGAGGAGGGACAGATGAGAGAGAGAGAGAGAGAGAGAGAGAGAGAGAGAGAGAGAGAGAGAGAGAGAGAGAGAGAGAGAGAACCCATAATATAGCAGTCTATTCCCTCCACTTTTATCTTCTAATCAGTAAAAAAAATAGAAATGAAAATTAATTGCGTTATTTTTCAACCGAGTCTAAAATAAACAATCTCATGACATGTGATTTTTTTTTTTTGGTGTGTGTGTGTGTGTGTGTGTGTGTGTGTGTGTGTGTGTGTGTGTGTGTGTGTGTGTGTGTGTGTGCGTGGTGTGTGTGTGTGTGTGTGTGTGTGTGTGTGGTGTGTGTGTGTGTGGTGTGTGTGTGTGTGTGTGTTGCGTGCGCGTATGTGTATGTGTGACAAATTACCCGCGGCTGCAACTGGAAGCTATTTAATTATTATATGTAAAGTGATTAATTATAACGCAAATAATTAGTTTAATCTGTTAAGCCGACGTGGACACTGGCTATGGGAGGCTGAATGCAAACTCGCGCCAATAATCTAATAATGGTAGTAATAAAGCGGTCATAAAATACCCTGCGCCATTATTTCCACAGCCTTTCACACTTTTAATTTCTCGCACTGACTCATTATGCTATTATTGTCATCATTATTTATTACTATCATTATTATTAGTAGTATTATTATCACTACTACTACTACTACTACTACTACTACTACTACTACTACTACTACTACTACTACTACTACTACTACTACTACTACTACTACTTTCTTCGGTGTATGTTGCAGAGAGAGAGAGAGAGAGAGAAGGGTCGTAGCATTACTAGGAAATAGAAAAGGGTAAGAGAGAGGAAGAATGTCGGGTCAGGTAACCATAGGAGGAGGAGGAGGAGGAGAAGACAGGAGGAGGAGGAGACAAGAGGAGGAAGAGGAGGTGGTCAGAATACAAGTGCCAATAGGTTTTGGTGAGAAGAGGAAGAGAGCAAGAGTTAAATGGATAGGAAGGAAGAACAAGGATGAAATAAAAAGAAATGAAGATAAAAAGAAATGAAGAAAGGAGAGGGGAGAGAGAAAAGAGAGAGAGAGAGAGAGAGAGAGAGAGAGAGAGAGAGAGAGAGAGTGATGGGGGGGAAAGAATATCAATAGTGTTTAAGTTCATTGCTTTTCCCTACAGTAATTCACAAACGGACTTTTCCCTCCCACTCCAAACTCTCATTTCCCCTTCACTCAAACGTCCTTCTCCCCCCTCCCTACTCTTCCCCCCTCCTCCCCTACCTCCCATCCCTACCCCTCATCCTTCCCCCCTTCCATACAGATCATTAAGTGTTGCACTCTAACTAATGATCATAAAAGCCTTATTCCTTTACCTGGCGGCGATCATTAAAACGTGTAGCTTCTCTTCTCTCTATAAAAATAATATCAAGAAAATATATACGATAATCTTAACGTAACAAGGAGTGAAATACGTGTTAGTTTAGTAGTAAGATTTAAATCCCTATATGGTATCTTTTTCATTCGATAGCATCTGGCATTCTCTCCCTCCCTCTCCCTCCTTCCTCCTTCCTCTCTCCTTCCTCCTTCCTTTCCTCCTTCCTCTCCTCTCTTCTCTCTGGTTTTCGTATTTCCGTTCACCTGGTCTGCGCTTCCGTTCTCCATCCACCCTCACCTGCCCTTCCCTCCATCTCTCTCTCTCTCTCTCTCTCTCTCTCTCTCCTCTCTCTCTCTCTCTCTCTCTCTCTCTCTCTCTCTCTCTCTCTCTCTCTCTCTCTCTCTCTCTCTCTCTCTTTTTTTTATTTATTTTATTTATACAAATTAACAGTTTACAGAGAAGTTACATTCAACATTACATTGTAGCATAGTAACTTACAGACTAAAGGTTACATTCTTCATGCCCCCTATCTTAAAGTCTTACTCTGG
>JACEEZ010001101.1:713138-715638 GCA_016584305.1 Chionoecetes opilio | reverse complement strand
GGAAGGAAGAGGTACAATATAAGTAAAGGAAGAGGTACAATATAAGTAAAGGAAGAGGAAGGAAGAGGCACAAAGGAAGGAAGGAAGAAGTAAAGGAAGAGAATGAAAGAGACAAAGGAGGAGGAAGGAAGAGGCACATATGGAGGAAAGAAAGAGGAAGGAAGATTCACAAAGGTAGGGAAGGAGGAGGAAGGAAGAGAGTAAAGGAAGAGGAAAGAAGATCCACAAAGAGAGTAAAAGAAGAGGATGAAAGAGACATAAAGGAAGAGGAAGGAAGCGGAGGCCACGATACAGGAAGCGAAGGGAGGAGAAATGGGGCACTGTGCACCAAGTTTTGTGACGTCATTCGTTGGGACATAAAATGTTGGCGACCTCGTAAAATCAAAGACTTGGGAGTCCTTCGTAGATGGAGAAAATGAAGAGGAGGAGAAGGAGAAAGAGGAGAAGAGACAGGCGGAAAGCAGGAAGAGGAGGAAGAGGCTGATAAATTATAGAACAGAAGGAGAAGAAGAGGAGAGGAAGAGGAGAAGAGGCAGGCGAAAAGCAGGAAGAGGAGGAAGAGGCGGAGAAATGATAGAAGAGGAGAAGAGGTTAGCCAAAAGGAGGAGGAAGAAGAGGAGGAGGAGGAGAAACAGACGAAAAAGAGGAGGAGGAAGAAGAAGAGGAGTAGATGCATGCCAAAAGGAGGAAGAGGAAAAGAGGAGGAGGAAGAAAAACCAACTAAAACAACGCAGACTAAGAATACTTTGGAAAAACATAAGGAAAAAAACGGGTGACAATTTTTTGACATTTAAAATAAGGAATACAGAAAATCGAGTAGGAGAAGGAAAAGGTAGAAAGAAAGAAAGAAGAAAATAAAGGAGATAGCAAGGGAGGAGAGAAAGAGAAGGAGAGAAGGGAGGGAAGGTTGGCTGCGTGTTGATTAACTTTTAGTCGAGCAAGGAGAGAAGGAGAGGAAGATTAATGGAGGGGAAGGTAATTAGAATAGGGATTAAGCACGCCGGGAAGAGAGAGAGAGAGAGAGAGAGAGAGGAGAGAGAGAGAGAGAGAGAGAGAGAGAGAGAGTAGAAGAGAAAAGAGAGAGAGAGAGAGAGAGAGAGAAAAAAAAAACTGTGCCAACGACCATGTAATCTGTCATTAAAGGATATAAAGCTTGAAGAGAAAAAATAAAACAAACAAACAAACATTATTCGCACACACAAACAAAAAATAGAAAACATAAAACAAAACAAAAAAGCAAACAAACAGACATTACAATCATGTCTGCAATCATTTATAAAACAAAAAATACATTAAAAAAACATTGAAGTATTTTTCCAGAATGATTAACTGAGATTTAGGAAGTGGACCAGTGGGGGTGAGGGGAAGGTTGGAGGGGGGGAGGGGTTGGATGGGGAAGGAGGGGTTTGGGGGGGAGAGGGGGGGGGGGCAGGAAGAGGAGGCCTGCTATGTCAAGGGTATTTAGCGGTGACAGTTTTTTATATCGTCAGAAGCAGCATGAGCGCGTAAAGAGAGAGTGAGAGAGAGAGAGTAGAGAGAGAGAGGAGAGAGAGAGAGAGAGGAGAGATAATGTTTAAATTTATCTTATTTCACCCTTAACAGTTGCTGTATATACGTAATTCATCTTCTCTCTCTCTCTTCTCTCTCTCTTCTCTCTCACTCTCGCTCTCTCATCTCCTCTTCGTCTCTCTCTCATCTCTCTCTCTTCTCTTCTCTCAAATCGTCTCTCTCTCTCTCTCTCTCCTCTCTCTCTTCTCTCTCTCCCTCCTCGCTCTCCTCTTCCTTCCTTACGCTTTTTAAATAGACCTTCAGACCATTTAAACCAATGATGGGATTTAACCAAACTGTTTTGTCTTGTTTTCCTTCATCACTCCCTTCCCCTCCATTGTCTTCTCCTTCCTCCTCCTCCTCCTCCTCCTCCTCCTCCTCTCTTTCAAAAACCATTTTCCTCCTCCTTCCGAACATCTGTCAATTCTACGAAAGTTACCTCTCCTTCAGCTCAAAGTCCTCCTCCTCCTCCTCCCTCCTCCTCCTCCTCCTCCTCCTCCTCCTCCTCCGCCTCCTCCTCCTCCTCCTCCTCCTGTGTTGGCCTCAAGGGAAGAATCAACAATCAGTGAGGTGTGTCATTATCTTCCTTGTCTCTTCCTTATTTCTTCCTTAATTTTCTGCCTCCTCTGCTAGCTAGGCCTATTTGTGTTGACTTCCTTCCTCCACCAGCCTATTTTAAGAATGTAATTTTGATTGACACTATAATTTATAATCCCCGCCACAACCCTTATCTTAACCCCCCCCCCCCCTAAAAATAAAAAAGTTGGCTCAAAAGTTAAATTTTACGTCAATGGAAAAATTATGGAGAAAATTGAGTTGCCATGTTTTTTGTTTTTTATTTTGTTTTTTTTAGAAATGGATTTTGTTAATTAGTTTTTTTTGTGTTGATTAAGATTCTTGTAGGTACGTATGTGTATGTATGTTTATTTAGCTTTTGTACATAAACTTCTTC
>JACEEZ010001101.1:703138-710638 GCA_016584305.1 Chionoecetes opilio | reverse complement strand
TTTCTTCTTTTTATCATCTTTTTCTCTCTTTCTCTCTCCTCTCTCTCTTCTTAGTCCTCTCTCTCTCTCATTCTCTCTCTCTCTCTTCTCTCTCTTCCTCTCTCTCTCTCCGCTATCTCTCTCTCTCTCTCTCTCCTCCTCTCTCTCTCTCTCTCTTTTCCTCACTTCCTTATATCCAATTTCGTGTTTCCTCTTTCTTTTCCCTCTGTTATCACATTTTTCCTTGTCCTCCTTCTATTACGCACGAGGCAAGTTTTCTCCTCCTTTTTCCCTTCCCTTTTCCTTCTTTCCCTTCCCTTCCCTTCCGCTTCCTTCCTTCCCTTCCCTTCCCTTCCCTTCCTTCCCTTCCCTTCTTTTCCCCTCCTCTTTTCCTCTCCCTCTTTCCCCTCCTTTTCTCCTCTTTTCTCCTCTTTTCCCTCCTCTTTCCCTGCCTCTTTTCCTCCTCTTTTCCTCTTCTTTTCCTCCTCTTTCCTCCTCTTTTCCTCCTCTTTTCATGTAGCTCATCTTTAAGCTCCCATACTTACCCTACTTTCCCTTTAGTCCCCTCTTTTTTCCCTTTACTATTCCGTAGGGTCATAACTCGTCCCTTTCCCCTCATTTTTCCCCTCTCTGATAGTCCTGTCTCGTGTATGTGTGTGTGTGTGTGTGTGTGTGTGTGTGGTGTGTGTGTGTGTGTGTGTGTGTGTGTGTGTGTGTGTGTGTGTGTGTGTGTGTGGACAGTGTCAAGGCATTAATACAAGTCATCATACTCAAATACTACTTCACATGCCTTTGAATTATGTAAATACGTAACAATATCCATAAAAAATAAAGGGTACAATCTGACACCCTAACCTGCTAACCTTCCTAACGGAGAACCATTAAAGTGCGGCTTTATACTGGGGGTTTTCGAGGACGATGACTTTAAGGGCTTTCATGGTGGCGCCGCAGGAATATCACGTGGAATATTGTCGGTATCCTTGTGGTAACTCGCGGTGGCTTCATTTTCGCCTCATTATAGTTGCCTCAGTGTGTGTTGCGCTAATTAGCTCCAGTGACCTCCTCCCTTTACTCTGAGGAACGCCAACATATACCTTAAAGGACCTTGACTCTCTCTCTCTCTCTCTCTCTCTCTCTCTCTCTCTCTCTCTCTCTCTCTCTCTCTCTCTCTCTCTCTCTCTCGTGTCATGTGTGTAAGTGTTTGTCGGTCGGTCTGTCATCATCATTTTCATCATCACCACTTGTTTTGCTGTCTCTCTCTCTCTCTCTCTCTCTCTCTCTCTCTCTCTCTCTCTCTCTCTCATCGTCTCTCTCTATCTCCTCTCTCTCTCTCCTCTCTCTCTCTCTCTCTCTCTCATAAGTATTATATTCCTTTATTATTCCTATTGATGTATTATTCTTTTAGTTATCTATTTTTAATTATAGGCAGAATATATGATAATTAATCTATGAAGCCACTTTTTATCAGTGTATAAATTGCTGCAAGTTTTTCCTTGCTTCAAAATACGCATGAATGTAAATGTAACAAATGCTTCAATTTTTAATACATTTTTTTCTTCTGGTCTTTTGGTGATTATTTTTTTATTTTCCTGCCTTTTGTCTCTCCTTTCTCTCTCCCCTGTATTCATTCTGTTGCCTCACCTCTTCCCTCTGTGCCAGCCAGATATTAAATGTTTATACGTTCATAGCGCCTCTCTCTCTCTCTCATCTCTCTTCTCTCCAATCCTCTTCTCTCGATCCTCATCTCTCTCTCTCTCTCTCTCTCTCCTCCGCTCTCGTATCGTCTCTCTCATCTTCTCTCTCTCTTTCTCTTTTTTTTTCTCTCTCCTCTTTCTCTTTCTCTTTTTTTTTTTCTCTCCTCTCTCTCCTCTCTCTCTTCCTCTTGTATCCGCCCGTCCCGCACATTCATTCTCTGCAGCCTGCCTTTCATCACCCTCCCCTCCCCCCCCCCTCTCTCTCTCTCTCCTCATCTCTCTCTCTCTCTCTCTCTCTCTCTCTCTCTCTCTCTCTTCCTCCTCCTCCCCCCCACCCATCACTCACACACGCGGCTCACACTGCATGATAATTTCCCAAGGGTGGATTACTTACCTTCACTAATGGTGGTGGTATTCTGGCATTGATGGTGGTGATGGTGTCACTTCTGGTGCAATTTTTGTTTTTATCATGAGAGAGAGCGACAGACATACAGACAGACAGACAGACAGACAGACAGACAGACAGACAGACAGACAGACAGACAGACAGACAGACAAAGACAGAGAGACAGACAGAGACAGTCACAGGCAGAGAGAGAGAGGGAGAGAAGAGAGAGAGAGAGAGAGAGAGAGAGAGAGAGAGAGAGAGAGAGAGAGAGAGAGAGAGAGAGAGAAGAGAGGTAGTTAAATTATTAGTTGTATAGTTCATTACCAATTTTTTTTCTTACTCATGGAAATTATTTGGAATGACGACTCGATTTACAATTTTATTCCGCAATGATTGAGGATTTTTCTTTCCCTTTTTTTCATAACGTCCATAAATTTCACGGCAGACAAGAAAAATGAAGGGAAATTGGATCGTTTCTCCCCTTCCTCTCCTCTCTCTCTCCTCTCCTCTCTCTCCTCTCTCCTCCTCTCCCCTTTCTCTCTCTCCCCTCTCTCTCTTTTTTTTTTCTCGCATTCTTTCTCGCTTTCTCTCTTTCTCTTTTACGCTTTTTTTCTCCCTTTTTTCTCTATCTTATTTTCTCTCGCGCTCTCTCTCTTTCTCTTTTTCTCTCTCACTCATGTTCTTTCTTTTTTTTTCTCTCTCTCTCTCTCTCTCTCTCTCTCTCTCTCTCTCTCTCTCTCTCTCTCTCTCTCTCTCTCTCTCTCTCTCTCTCTCTCTCTCACACACACACCGTATCGCCGTGATGTAAAACAAAAACGCGTGACTCTGCCAGGAATGTGAGGATATCGACGCAGCAAATGTTACAGGGGTGAAGGGTGAGTGTATAGGGTGACGTGCAGGGTGACGCGCCTACAAAGGGGGAGCGAAGGGGGAGATTAGTGTAAGGGGGAATTAATGTCAAGACTTTTATGTAGCTTTTACCATCCCGCTTTTTTTTTTTTTTTACAGCACCCTTTTTTTTTTTTTTTTTAGGTTAGGTTAGGTTAGGATAGGTTAGGTTAAGTAATGTTTTTTTTAAGGCTATTAACTCTTGTTCTTTATTTATAATTAAGGTTATTGGTGTTCTGTAGTGCACGTACTTTTTTAATGTTGTGTTTTATGATCTATTTTTGTATTGATGTTGATGTTGATGAATGTGTTTGTGTTTGTAAGGAATGTTGTGTTTTTGTGTGTGAGGATGTGTGTGTGTGTTTTGTTGTGCGTGGTTGTGTGTGTGTTGTGTGTGTGTGTGTGTGTGTGTGTGTGTGTGTGTGTGTGTGTGTGTGTGTGTGTGTGTGTGTGTTGTGTGTGTGTGTTTGAGGATGAGTCATAAGTTTGTGAGTATAAAGACACATTGTTTTGTGTGTGCGTGTGTGTTTGAGGTTTTTTTGAGTAATACACACACACACACACACACACACACACACCCCAAAACACACACACACACACACACACACACACACACACACACACCACACACACACACACACACAAAGAGAGAAAAGTCGTTCTGTATATTTGTGAGTAGTAACGTTTAGTCATGACAGTATGCGGTGGCAGAGAGAGAGAGAGAGAGAGAGAGAGAGAGAGAGAGAGGAAGACATAATTGTGGTTCTGTAGGTGGTCAGTGGCTAGACCACCAGGCAGCGCACCCTCATATCTCTCTCTCTCTCTCTCCTCTCTCTCTCTCTCTCTCTCTCTCCTCTCCTCTCTCTCTCTCTCTCTCTCTCTCTCTCCTCTCAATCATGTTATCGCTCTTCCTTTCTATGCATTTTCTTTTATTATTCTATACGTCATTATTCTCTCTTCTTTTTCATACTTCATATCTCCTTTCTCCTCCTCCTCTTCCTCCTCTTCTCCCCTGTCCTTATATTCCTTCCACCTTCCATCACTCCTCCTCCTCCTTCTTCTCCTCACATTCAAGTCCCTTTCATGGGCCTGACAAATGCAGCAATGGTATATTACCTCTTCTTGTGTTGCTCCTTCATTCTGTTTCGTATTCATGATCAATATGCTATTTACCTTTTATTGTTGTTGTTGTTGTTGTTGTTGTTGTATTTGTTGTTGTTGTTGTATTTGTTGTTTGTAGTTGTTGTTGTTGTTGTTGTTGTTGTAGTTGTTGTTGTTGTTGTTGTTGTGTGGTGGTGGTGGTGGTGGTGGTGGTGGTGTTGTTGTTGTTACAGTATGCGAAATGTTCATCTAATATCGTCCCTAAAACAACAATCGCATTTATTGGAATTTATTCTTGTTATGAAACGTAGGATTTCGATTCTATTTACATGTCACAGATTTGGGGGATTATTTTTTTCATTGATTTGATTAATGTTCATTGGATTAAGACCAGTAATCCTTCATTATGTTTTACTGTCAGAGTATCAATACATTTACATTAATACTAACATACACGTCAGGGTTATCTCTCGCTTGTTATTTATTGGTCACTCACACACACCCTCTCTCCCTCTCTCTCTCTCTCTCTCTCTCTCTCTCTCTCTCTCTCTCTCTCTCTCTCTCTCTCTCTCTCTCTCTCTCTCTCTCTCTTTCTCTCTTTCTCCCTCCCCCCCACTCCCTTTCCCACACATTATCTCCCTCTCTCCTTCCCTCCCTCCCTCTCTCTCTCTCCCCTCCCACCCTATTTCTCTCCCTCTTTCCCTCCCTCCTATCCATCCATCCATCCATCTATCCCTCCTTACCTCCCCTCCCTTCCTTTCTCCCTCCCTTCCTCCCTCCCTTCCTCCCACTCACTCTCCCTCTCTCCCTCCCCGTTCCCTCCCTCCCCCCCTCCACCTCCCTCACCTGCTTTGCCGCTGCCCAGGTGCGAGGACAGCAGGTGACGAGAGTGATAATGAGACTAATGACGCGGCTTTCCCTCACACTCACACCCTCACACCCTCATTCCCTCATTCATTCCCTCACTCCCTCATTCCCTCATTCCCTCACTACCTCACTCCACTCTTCCCGCTATTATTTGTTACAATACCACGCACCGACACCCCGACACACACACACACACACACACCGACACCCCGACACACACACACACAAATTATTCCTTTCAATTCAATTCATTTTCTGATACATTTTCTTTGCCCTGCATTTATACCTGTTTACCATTTCCCCCCCAAAAAAAAAATGATAATAAAAAAATAATAAATAATAAAAAAAAAACCACCACGACCACACCACCACCACTACCACCACCACCACCACCACCACCACCACCACCACCACCACCACCACCACCACCACCACCACCACCGCCACCACCACCACCGCCACCACCACCGCCACTGATGTGTACGGATGTGTGGTGTTATTGTTGTAATTACAGGTCTCGCAGCCGCCCATCCCTCACAGCAGCCGCGTTGATGTATTAATTGTGGGTTTTTTTTCCCCACGCACTCGCCTAATGCCTCGTGTCATTCATTATTATTTCAAACGAAGGTAAATTTAGGTGATTCATTGGTGGAATTTTTACATCACTTTTTTTTTTTGGGGGGGGGGATCAGAAATACGGAAATTCAGAATATAACCATGTATTTTTTTTCAAGATTATGTGTTATCATCTCTTTATTAATTCTTAGTGTTTGGTAAATTTAGATTCTTCATTGGTGGGGGTTTAGATTTTTTTTTTTTTTGCATCAGTAAGACGGCAATTCAGAATATAATCCTGTATTTTTATTTCAATATTTATGTGTTATCATCTCTATATTGATTCTTAGTGTGTATGGATTCATATTGGATGTAGCTATACAATTGCTCCGTCATCTCTTCTAGTTATTAAGGCTAAAAGTAGTGATTTAAATGTCAAGAGTGGACGTGATTTATGGCCGTGACACTTGGCTTCTTTTGTATTCAGTCGATTATATGTGTCTGTGTCAGGTGTCTTCAGGTATTTTGAGAGGCTCGACAGGTTAATTGTCAGGTGTGTGGAAGGTGGTTCAATTACAGAGAATTTTCGAGGTAACACACTCTCTCTCTCTCTCTCTCTCTCTCTTCTCTCTCCTCTCTTCCTCTCTCTCTCTCTCTCTCTCTCTCTCTCTCTCTCTCTCTCTCTCTCTCTCTCTCTCTCTCTCTCTCTCTCCTCTCCTCTCTCTCTCTCCTCTCTCTCTCTCTCTCTCTCTCTCTCTCTCTCTCTCTCTCTCTCTCTCTCTCTCTCTCTCTCTCTCTCTCTCTCGTACATACATATTTCAGTTTCCTGTCTTCCTCTATCCATCGCTTCCCTCTTCTCTTAGGACTCCCATCTGTCCTCTAAATCTCACTTCTTACTCTCCTGTCACTTACCACTTATCTCTCCCTCTCCCTATTCCTCGCTTTATCTGTATTTCCCTACCTCTCTTTTTTTATCTCTCCCTATTCATTCATCTTCCTGTCCACTTTTCCACCTCCTTCCCTCTTCTTTCTTCTCTTTCCTCCTCTTCCTTCTTCTTCTATATATTCTTTCCTCCTCATTCTTCTTCTTCTATCTTCTATCTACTCTTTCTTCCATGCATATCTATCTTCTTCTATCTTCTATGTACTCTTTCTTCCATGCTAAACTTACCCCTTGCCTCTAATTATCTGAAATCACTTAAGTTACGTTCTTTCAACCTTCTCTTTCCTTGTCTAAGTCTTTCTGGTTTGCTGTATTGCGTGTTGGTGTTGCATAAATACATAGATTATTGTATAAGCTCTTGAGTTACTGCTTAGTCGAACCCTGGTAGAGAAATTGGTGCGTGGAACAAAGGGTTTTAGTGCCTTTGAGCTTCGTGTGTAGTGCAGATGATTGTGGTGAGGAAGAAATGGTGAAATGAAGTGATGATTGTGATGATTGCCTCGTCTTGTTTGTTGGTGGGTAGTAGGTGGTGGTATGAATGGAGGGAAGATACAAAGGGAAGGAGAGAAGAGTTGATGGGAGAGAGGAGGAAGAGGAGAGAAAAAGAGAAAGGAGAAAATAGGAAGAAGAGAAAGAGGAATAGAGGAAGAAGAAAAAAAGGGGTTGGCGAGCTGGTCTAATGGTTGTGTTTGTTACGGGGTTCGAACTCGGGTAATTCAGGAGTGAGAACGGGTCATTGATGTTATTATTTTTTATTCGTTTTTTTATTGTTTTTATTGTTTGTTATTTATTTGTTTGTTTATTTTCACCATTTTTTTTTTTTTTTTTGTTAATGGGTGATTGAAGGGAATTTTTTATTTATTTATTTATTTATTTGTTTAGATTCTACCCTGTGATAAGTGTAGAATCCGATCCCATAAGTATTATTTCTTTGTGTTTATTCTGCGCTTTTACATTAGTTATTTTGTTAAGCTTTTTTTTTTTTTTTTTTTTTTTTTCTCTCTCTCTCTCTCTCTCCTCTCTTGGCTAGTCCTTTGTGATGTAAAACAATCTATTTTGTTAAGCTTTCGTAAACCTTTCTTTTT
>JACEEZ010001101.1:683138-685638 GCA_016584305.1 Chionoecetes opilio | reverse complement strand
GGGGATGTTGCTTCTGCGGTGCCCTTGGTGGTTCCCTAGGGAGGATCCATCTGCTTTCTTTCCCTCCTGAAGAAAAAAAATATCTTCCATTTTTTTCATCTCAAATTTGTACTGTCCTGTTCATCTCCTCTTAGTAAGGATTTGAGTCTGTTGCTATATGAGACTTCCTTTGTAGTAGTATTCTTCTAGTCTAGGCCTCCTCCTTTTCTTTCTTTTCCTCATAATTTTCCTCCTCCTCCTCTTTCTACTTTGACTGTCCTATTTCTTTCTCTTAGTAAGGATTTGTGAGTCTGTTGCTATTTGAGACTTCCTTTGTATTCCTTTGTAGTTGTATTCTTCTTCCTCTAGTCTAGTTCCTCCTCCTCCTCCTCCTCTTCTTTTCTTTCTTCCTCCACCTCCTTGTTATAATCTAAAAGACTTTCTTCTAATAGTTCTTCCTATATTCCTCCTCTTCCTCTTCCTCTGTCTCCTACTCTTCTTTGTTCTCCGGGAATACGACAGACTCTCTCTCTCTCTCTCTCTCTCTCTCTCTCTCTCTCCTCTCTCTCTCTCTCTCTCTCTCTCTCTCTCTCTCTCTCTCATCTCTCTCTCTCTCTCTCTCTCTCTCTCTCTCTCTCTCTCTCTCTCTCTTCTCTCTCTCTCTCTCTCTCTCTCTCTCTCTCTCTCTCCTCTCTCCTCTCTATATATATATATATATATATATATATATACTATCTACCCTAATGTTTGGTAATATTAAAATGGGCTTCGGGAGGAGGAGGTAATGGAGGAAAACAGCAGGTAATGGAGGTAAACCACAGGGAGGGAGGGAGGGAGGGAGGGAGGTAAACAAGGGTCGTGGGGTCAAGTTTCCTCCACCTTATTTTTTCTCTCCGTCTCCTTCTTCTCTCCTCTTCTTCTCTTTTATATCATCACAACTTTCTATTTCCTTCTCTACCTCTTCTTCTACTTTATATTGTCACTATTTTCTCTCTTTTTTTGTATCTTTGCTAGTTTATTTTCCATCATGATCTCTCTTTCTATCTCTCCGTTTCCTCTTCTTCTCTTATATCATCACAATTTTCTCCTGTATTTTTGTTAGCTTCTTTTCCATCATCTCTCTCTCTCTCTCTCTCTCTCTCTCTCTCTCTCTCTCTCTCTCTCTCTCTCTCTCTCTCTCTCTCTCTCTCTCTCTCTCTCTCTCTCTCTCTCTCTCTCTCTCTCTCTCTCTCTCTCTCTCTCTCTTGGTGAGTAAAAATTGATGTTGTCTTTTGTTATTTTTTCTTGTGTGTGTATCTCTTCCGTTGTTTCTATCGTGTTTCACAATTTTTTCGTTGTTTGTTAGCTTATGTGTGTGTGTGTTGTGTGTTGTGTTTTGTGTTGTGTGTGTGTGTGTGTGTGTGTGTGTGTGTGTGTGTGTATTTCCCAGTTTTTTATACGTTAGTTTTTTCTTGTGCAATATTTATACATGTGTGTGTGTGTGCAGTGGCGTAGCTAGGCTATCTATTAATTCTCTCTCTCTCTCTCTCTCTGCTCTCGTCTCTCTCTCCTCTCTCTCTCTTCTCTCTCTCTGCCCGTCGGTTGGCAAGGTTGGTAGAGACGTGAGTTCCCAATGTGCAGCGTCCCTGTGCATTCGGGTCAGGGCGGTTCGAGTCCGCCTATTCATGCTGACGTGGCGGCGCTTTGTATAGTCAATACCTTGTAGTTGTTACTTTGGCAAGTGTCTAGATAGGATGAAAATCTTATCTTATCTCTCTCTCTCTCTCCTCTCTCTCTCACTCTCTCTCCTCTCTCTCCGACTCTCTCTCTCTCTCTCTCTCTCTCTCTCTCTCTCTCTCTCTCTCTCTCTCTCTCTCTCTCTCTCTCTTTCATACATCTCAGAGACACTTCGAAACAATTGAAGCATAGTTAATTACTGCAGTAATTGTGATCGTAATTCTATGAACAATCATATTTTGTTCATTCATCGTGTGTGTAGGACTGAGTGAAGTTATTTATATGTTTGTTCATGGCACGTGCTCCCCCCCCCTTAGCTACGCCACTGTGTGTGTGTGTGTGTGTGTGTGTGTGTGTGTGTGTTGTGTGTTGTGTGTTTATTCACCCATGGTCTTGTCCACGCGAACTGGCTCGCGATTGCCAGTTTTCACCCTCTCAGTGCGAGCTTGGAGCTCATTATTACCGATCTTTGGGCAATGCTGGACCTCACACACCACACACCCCAATCCCCTTGCTCAAGCGGGATAATAACCGCCCGAATTTGTCAGTGAAAAATCCCCGGGAGCGCGAAGATTCGAACCGCCTACCCACATAATGAGACCAGCACGCTATCAACCTGACCGTCGCGTGGTGTGTGTGAAGTGGTGCATATATAATATAAAACATGAATTTAATCGCTATTTTAGGCATAAGTTTTTTCTTCTTCTTATATCAAAAGTAATACCACGTTTGTCGAGCAGCGTAAATGAAGTAAGAAAAGTTGACGAGAAAAAGTTATGAGAAAAATCTTGATTGAAAAAATAAA
>JACEEZ010001101.1:665638-678138 GCA_016584305.1 Chionoecetes opilio | reverse complement strand
GAAAAGAGAGACGAGAGAGGGGAAGAGGAGAGAGAGAGAGGAGAGAGAGGGGGAGAGAGAGGAGAAGAAAGAGAGAGGGTAGAAAAAGAAAGTGTCCTTTCCCAAAATCCATAAAAAAATTACTACAGATATTGTTTTTTACGTTCAAGGAAAAAAAAACCAAACACACCACCACCAACCCCCCACACCACACACAAAAACACCACACAACACCACACACCCCACCACCACACACAACACACAAAAAAAATTCCCTTTTAATTAAAAAGTTTTTTGAAATCAGAGGGGGGAAGGACAGGAAAGGGGAAAAAATGAGGGGGAAAAAATAGAAAAACCCTTTTGTGACCCAAAGTTGGGCGGAGAGGTGATGGGAAACGAGGGGAGAATGTAGGTGAGGGAAAAAAAACGGGGGAGGGGGAATGTCAGGTGAAGGAAAAAGGGGGAGAATGTCAAAGGGGGTGAAACGAGGGGGAAGTGGGGTCAGGGGGGAGGGGGGAAAAGAGGGGGGAAATGGGGGGGGGTTTAGGTGAGGGCAGGGGAGGGTGAGGGCCCAAAAAGAGAAAGGGTTACAGAAAAAAAAGAGGGGAAAAAAGTAAAGGGAAAGACAGGGAAATGACTGGAAGGGGAGGAGGGAAAGAGGGAAAAAGAGGAAAGGCCAACCCCGGGGGAAAAGGTAATCATTAATGAGGGCTGAATCACAAAACCGTGACACACACACACACACACACCACACACAACACACACACCACCCCCACACACCACACCACACACACACACACCCCCAAACAAACCCCACACCCCACACACACACCCACACCCACACCCACCCCCACACAAATAAAACACTCAACATACACACACAAACCCCACACACCACACACCACACAAAAACCCAACACAAATAATACAGCACCCCCCCCCCAACACACACACCCCACAAAACACACAAACAACACACACAACACACCCACACACACACAACACACACCACCCCCACCCCAAAACCACACACACACACACACCACACACACCACACCAAAAGCTCCCCGGGGGACAACTTAAATTTTTTCCCGGGCTGAACCATCAAAAGAAAAAAATCTAATTAAAAATCTGAAGAAAGGGAATTTAGGGATTTCATTTGGCAGACTCCCCTAAGAGCGGTTTGGGGGCGCAAACGGGCGGGCCCAAAACCCCTCCAGGGAAAAAAAATTTGGAAAAAAAGGGCGGGAAAAAAAAAAGTTTAAAAAAAAGCTGCGAAAAAGAGAGAAAACGAGGGTTTTTTTTTTTTTGCAATTTTTGGGTTTTTTCTCATTTGTTTTGTTTTTTGTCTTTTTGTTTTTTTGTGTGGAAAGAAGAAAATTAAAAGTAAAGAAAAGCTGCGAAGTGAGAGAAATCGAGTGTTTTGTTTTTTCGCAATTTGGTTTTTTCTCATTTGTTTTGTTTTTTGTCTTTTTGTTTTTTTGTGTGGAAAGAAGAAAATTTAAAAATAAAAAAAAAAGCTGCGAAATGGAGCAAAACGAGGGGGTTTTTTTTTTTCCGTTTTTTTTTTGGTTTTTTTCCCTTTTTTTTTTTGGGTGGGGGGGGAAGGGGGGGGTTTTTTTTTAAGGAATTTTTGGGGGGGGGTTGGTGTGGGGTGGGGGTGTTTTTCCCCTTTTTTTCCTTTTTAGGGGGTGGGGGTGTTGGGAAATTGGTGTGTGTGTTTGGAAAAAAAAGAAAAAAAAAGAAAAAAAAGAAAGGGGGGGTGTGAAATGGAGAAATTTGGGGGGGAGTTTTTTCGATTTTTTTTCCCTTTTTTTTTGGCCCGGGTTTTTGGGGGGGGGGGGGAAAATTGGGTGTGGTGTGTTGTTGGGGTGTGTGTGTTGGTTGTGGGCTGTGTGTGTTGTGTGTTGGGGTGGTGTTGGATGTCACTGCCCTTTTTTTTTTTTGTGGTTTTTAACTACTCAATAGCCGCAAAAAAGAGGAGAAAAGAGAGAGAGAATGGGGGGGGGTGGGAATAAAAGTAAGGGGGGATAAAAAAAAAAAATAGGGGAAAAAATCGAGCCCAATATTTAAAATTTGTTAAAATGTTGCTTTGGGGAACCCTTTTTTTACTTTTTTTTTCCCTTTTCCCATTGAAGAGAATTTAAAAACGGAAAGGGAAAACGAATAAAAAGGGGCTCTTTTCTCTCCTCTCTCTCTCTCTCCTCTCTCTCCTCTCTCTTTTCCTTTTCCCCTCTCTCTCTTTTCTCCTTTTCTTTTCTCTCTCTCTCTCCCCTTTTCCCAAATTGGGGTCCCACCCGAACTCTAACAAAGACATGAAGCTTCCCCCGGAAAAATCAAAAATCAAAATAAAAGACAAAAAAAGAAAAAAAATCCCCCCCGGGAAAATTTTCATGTATTGTATTTTAAAATTTTTTTTGGGGGGGGGGGTTTCCCTTTATCTTTTTTATCTTTTTGTCTATGCCTTTGTGTCTTATTTCATTTCTTATTTGGATGTCCTTTATTTAAGAATGTTTTTTACACTTCCCTTTTTTAAAAACCACCACCCCCACCCCCACCCCTTTTTCTCGAACCCCTTAAGGCATGTCACAACAACGACTCGAGAAAAAAGGAGAAAAAAAAAATTGTTTTTAACCCCTTTAAAAAAACAAACCCACCCACTACTTTTCTCTTTTCACTTTCTACTAATTTCTACTACTACTACTATACTACTACTACTTTCTACTACTACCACTATTCTACTAAAAATAACTACTACCCACTACTACTACTACTCACTTTCTACTACTACTAAAACTACTATCTACCTTTCTACACTTTCTACTACTCTCCACAAAAAAAAAAAAAAAAACCAACAACCCCGGGGGAAGGGGGAAGGGGGCGAGGGGAGAGAAAAGAGAGAGAAAAGAGACGAGAGAGAGAGAGAAGGGGGAGAGAGAGAGAGAGACTTTTCATCACACAGTTTCGAAAGTAGAGTTCTAAGAGTCAATAGCTTACGTTCTTATTGCTATTGTTTTGGAAGGAGAGCAAAGCGAAGGGCGAACTTGCATTGCCTTCACGCGAGGGAGACGGCAGCAGAAGGGTTTATAGGTGGGTTAAGAAAATTGAGGGGAGGGAGGGGGAAGAGAGAGAGAGACGAAGGGGAGAGAGAGACGGGGAGAGAGAATGAGGAGTTTTTAAAAGAAGAAGAGGAAGGGCCCTGCCCTCAAAAGTTACAAATTTAAAAATATCCAAAAAAGAGATTGAGAGATAATATTTTCTCATTCTTTATACTTTTTGGGATTTTCTTTATTTATACACTCCTAAAAATAGTTCAACATACAAAATTTTTAAACATTTTATATATTTTTTTCCCGTAGGTTTTTTTTACCTTCTGTTGGTTTTCCTCCTTTTCCCCCGTTTTCTTTTTATTGCCCGTTTATATTCGCAGATTCATATTTTTTACCTTCTTTTATTATCTTTTTATCTCTACTACATTTTCATCCCATGTCTCATTTCGTCTCTCTCTCTCTCTCTCTCTCTCTCTCTCTCTCTCTCTCTCTCTCTCTCTCTCTCTCTCTCTCCTCTCTCTCTCTCTCTCTCTCTCTCTCTCTCTCTCTCTCTCTCTCTCTCTCTCTCTCTCTCTCTCTCTCTCTCTCTCTCTCTCTCTCTCCATTTTCTTTTACATCCTGACATTCTTAGGTTTACGAGTTGACATGCTTCATCTTTACAACATGTCTCTACACGGCCTTGTCTCTTTACCCTCGTGTGTATATGTTTACTCTACACCTTCATGTTTACACCTGCGGATCACGACCTCATTACTCTTTATATATGTAGGAGAATTAAGATCAGAAAATTATATGAGAGAGAAATAAATAAAAGGACGAAAATAAGAAGAAAAAAAATGAGAATAAATGAGAGAAATACAAATAGAGAGACGCCATTATTCGTATTCTTTGTTCGATTTTAATTCTCCTATTTCTTTTTTTTCTTATTTCTCTTATAGCAACATTGCCTACTTATGTACCTCTTTAGTCTTTACTCTTATTCTACTTGTCATAATATATTATTTCACGTATTCTGTTCCAACGCATCTCTAGTCTTTGTGATAAATTATTCATTACTCATTACATGTAAATATCTTATAGTAACATTACCTACATCTGTACATACCTCTCTAGTCTTAAGTCTTATTCTACTTGCCATATATTTCACTTATTCTGTTCCAACGTATCTCTACGTATCCTTAGCCATAAATTCTTCATTACTCTCTTCATGCATTTCTCTTATAGCAAAATTACCTACATCTGTACATACCTCTCTAGGCATTACTCTTATTCTACATGTCATAAGATATTTTACTATTCTGTTCCAACACATTTCTACGTATTCTTAGCCACAAATTCTTCATTTCTCTTTACATGCATTTCTCCTATAGCAACACTACCTACATATGTACCTCTCTAGTCTTTACTCTTATTTTACTTGTCACTCCTTTACGTTTTCTCTTCCAACGCACCTCTACGTATTCTTAGCCATAAATTCTTCACTGTGACGCAATTTCTCGTTTTACAACCCTACTCGTTACCATGTGTGTGTCTGTGTTCATGTGTCTGTCCTCTCTTTGTGTCCTCCGTTGGGTCGCTTTCTGTGTCCTGAGTGTCGCTGGGACGCGGTATTGTCAAGGCGTCACACTTCTCTTTGCCTTCCATCGGGGGTTCTGTCCAGGGCACCGCAGCCTTCCTCCCTCCCTTCCTCCACTCTTGTTTCCTTCTGTTGTGGTCTCTCATGGTTGCTAGGGAATGGTTGTGTCTGGAGGAGGAGGGGGTGGGGGTTATGAGGAGGAGGAGGAGGAGGAGGAGGAGGAGGAGGAAGGAGAAGTGGAGGAGGAATTTTTGTATCATTGTGTTTAGAATGAGTGTTATACTGATGTGTGTTTGTGTGTGTGTGTGTGTGTGTGTGTGTGTGTGTGT
The DNA here is from genome assembly GCA_016584305.1 of Chionoecetes opilio. NCBI lineage: Eukaryota > Metazoa > Arthropoda > Malacostraca > Decapoda > Majidae > Chionoecetes > Chionoecetes opilio. The sequence goes on along the minus strand of JACEEZ010001101.1, from coordinate 673,204 downwards.
GTGTGTGTGTGTGTGTGTGTGTGTGTGTGTGTGTGTGTGTGTGTGTGTGTGTGTGTGTGTGTATTCATCTAGTTGTATTCATCTAGTTGTATTTTACAGGGCCAGAGCAACGCTCGTGTGGCCCCGTCTCCATATCAACATTTTTTTATCATTCATCCTTAGTTCTTAGTGATGGCCGAAGCCACCACCAAGGGAGGCGGGTCACAACCCCCGGCTAACACCCGGTACCCATTCACTGCTGGGTGGACAGGGGCTCGGGTTTTAAGGAAACAGCCCATCTGTTTTCCGCTCCGCCCGGGGATCGAACCCGGGACTTCTCGGTTGTGAACCGAGCGTGCTACCCCTACACTACGGAGTACCCTTAGTGTGGAGTGTGTGTGTGTGTGGTGTGTGTGTGTGTGTGTGTGTGTGTGTGTGTGTGTGTGTGTGTTTAAGTATATTCGTTCAGACTTGTTTACTATACTATATATATAAATATATTTTTTTTTTAGTTTTAGTTTTATGCAAGTTTTGTATTTTCTATTTTTTGTTGTTTGATTGCCTCCTTTGTTTGTATTTATATTTCTTAAGTTTGTTGTGCGATGTTAGTTGTTATTGTTGTTGTTATTGTTCGTGGTCGTGGTGGTGGTTGCTGTGGTGGTGGTTACTGAAATGCGAGCTAACAATGCATATCTCCTACCTTCCTCCCTCCCTTCTCCTTCTTCCTTCCTCTCTACTTCCCTTCCCTCCCTTCCTTTCTCTCCCTCCTTTCCTCTCTTTGACATAACTGTCCTCAAACCACAACCTCCTTTTCCATTCCTCCCATTTCTTCTGATCATCCTCCTTGTTCACACCCCTCTCCTCCTCCTCCTCCTCCTCCTCCTCCTCCTCCTCCTCCTCCTCCTCAAACGTCAGGGAAACATTACCTCAGCATGGAACAATAGAAGGAGTGGAGGGAGGCAGAGACGAAGCAACTTTGTAACAAGCGAACTTAGAGAGAGAGAGAGAGAGAGAGAGAGAGAGAGAGAGAGAAGAGAGAGAGAGAGAGAGAGAGAGAAGAGAGAGAGAGAGAGAGAGAGAGAGAGAGAGAGAGAGAACACAGAACTATTACCAATCCTGACTAATTGTTGACAGGGCTTCTTGGAGCGTTGTTTGTGATTAGAGGAGATTAGGAAGACTGCAAGAAGCTGCTCGTGTTGACTTTGAGGAGTGGATGCAAGAGGAGGAGGAGGAGGAGGAGGAGGAGGAGGAGGAGGAGGAGGAGGAGGAGGAGGAGGAGGAGGAGGAGGAGTGGATGCAAGTGGAGAAAGGAGGAGGAGATAGTTTGAGAATGGGAGAGGGAAAGTTGCTTGAGCTTCGATTCGCTTTTCTTGTCATTGGTAGTAGTAGTAGTAGTAGTAGTAGTAGTAGTAGTAGTAGTAGTAGTAGTAGTAATATTAGTAGTAGTAGTAGTAGTAATAGTAGTAGTAGTGGTAGTAGTAGTTATTGCTGTAGTAGAAGTCGTCATAATGATGATAATAACAGTAATAATGATAATAATGATGCTAATGATAACAATAATAACAATGATAATAACAACAATAATATTAATAGGGATTATACAGAAAGGTTAAAAAGTAATAATAACAATAACAACAATAACAATAATAATGATGATATAAAAATGTTAAAAATACTAATACTAATCATAACAATAACAACTAAAAGCAAAACAAGGCACGTTCCAGCCACCCTCGCCCCTGCTAGCCGTGAGGATGGACCATTTATCGCCCAATAAAACCCGCCCAACCCATTACCAACGCCTGTATTGACATCTTGAAAGCGGGACAGTCGGGGGCGGAGCGTGACGGCGGTGGAGGAGGAGGAGGTAATGGTGGTGGTGGTGGTGGTGGAGTCTCCGTTTATTGGTGAGATTATTGCAATATCAACCAGATGCGTCGGTGATACTGCTAACGCGCTCAGACTCTTTGCAATGTTGCTTCGATCGTAGGTTTTATGAGGCAGGGGGATTAGTAGTGGTGGTGGTGGTGGTGGTGGTGGTGGTGGTGGTGGTGGTGGTGGTGGTGGTTGCAAGACGAGAAAATTGTTATAGCTTTATGTGTATGGTATAGGTGCCAGAGAGAGAGAGAGAGAGAGAGAGAGAGAGAGAGAGAGAGAGAGAGAGAGAGAGAGAGAGGAGCAGAGGCATCAGATATGATTAGAAGGAAGACGAGAAGAAGAGAGAAAAGAGGAGAGGAAGAGAGATGAGAGATAACGAAGAGACGACGTGAAGACGAAGAGGATGAGATAGGAGACCGAGAGAGAAGAGGAGAGAGAGAAGAGAGAGAGGAGAGAGAGAGAGTAGAACAGAGAGAGGAGGAGGAGTGTATCCAGGATCCTATAATGATAGAAGGAACCGAAGAAGAAGAAGATATATAAGTAGGTAGAGGAAAAATGAAATAATCGCAAGGATCGTACGTGGAAACGAAAGGATGAGATTAAGGATGAGCCGATTACATGGAAGCTAACAAGATAGAGGAATGAGGAGAAGAATTTTTAAACAGGTGAGAGGACGAGGAGGAAATGATAAGGTTTGAACATAAAAATACGAAAATTATAAAAATGCAATGTAAAAATTTTATTCAATTCGTTATGTAGTGAATTTCGTTATACAGGTTTCCTTGTAACTTAACCATCACTAATATGAGGGTTTTTTTATTATACAGGTGTGAGTCAAGAATGAGTTAAATAGTTGACTCAGGGCTGATTCACAACTCTCACATATGACGAACCTCCTTCCTCCTCCTCCTCCTCCTCCTCCTCCTCCTCCTCCTCTTCGATACAGTTCCCCATAAGCGACTTTTGACCAAGCTAAGGGCACATGGCTTGGGAGAGCAACTATGTTCATGGATTGGCGATTGGCTTTCAAATCGTAAACAACGGGTAGTAATAAATGGCGAAACATCTGATTGGTTAGATGTTACTAGTGGGGTGCCTCAGTGCTCGGTCTTGGGTCCCACTCTTTTTCTGATATATATCAACGATCTGGACTGCGGACTTGTATCTAAAATATCGAAATTTGCAGACGACACCAAATTAGGCAGCAAAGCATATACTAGAGAAAACTGCGAACTCATACAAAGTGACCTCGACAAACTATCAGACTGGAGTGATAAATGGCTATTAAAATTCAATTCCGATAAATGTAAAGTAATGCATATAGGCAACGATAACCTCAAATATAACTATCAAATGCAAAATAAATCGTTAACTGAAGTACAGCAGGAAAAGGATTTAGGTGCCATCATCAGTAATGATCTTAAACCAGTCCGCATTGCCTAGCTGCCAGTAAAAAGGCGAATATGATGTTGGGCTTTATTAAACGCAATTTTGAACATAAAACTCCGAAAGTAATGACACAATTATACACGTCCTTGGTTAGGCCACACTTGGAATATGCCGTTCAATTCTGGTCGCCCTGTTTCGTAAAAGACCAAGCAAAATTGGAATCAGTGCAAAGAAGAGCAACCAAACAAATTCCATCTCTGCGAAATTCATCTTATGAAGAGAGACTGCGGAAACTTAATATGTTTTCCTTAAAGGATCGTAGAATCCGTGGGGACTTGATAGAAACCTTTAAGATCCTAAAAGGATTTGATGTCATTAATCAAGAGAACCTATTCGAGCTTTCAACTCAAGTGACAACAAGAAATAATGGTTTAAAACTAAATGGTCAACGTTGCATCACTGATCTCCGTAAAAATTATTTCAATGTGAGAGTCGTTGATCGATGGAACAAGTTACCAGCAAATGTTGTCGAAGCCAGCACAATAACTACATTTAAAAACAGACTTGACGCGCACTGTAAAGTAAATGGGTATTGATAGTGCCCTGCGAATTCATATTTAGTCCCCCGGATCGATTAGTTGTAGTGGTAGTGGTAGTTGTAGTTAGTATATTTCATACCCTATTTTTCCGCACTATGAAACTTCCATGTTCCTATCTTCTTTTAAGGACATGATATCCTTTTCGAACTGTTTTCTTACAAGTAGTTGATAGTTAGTTGTATGTAGTTCAGCAGATACCCTCGTCATGGACCAATGGGTCTCCTGGTGTCTGTTATTCCTATGTAATCCTATGTAATCCTCCTCCTCCTCCTCCTCCTCCTCCTCCTCCTCCTCCTCCTCCTCCTCCTCCTCCTCCTCCTCCTCCTCCTTCTATTCTGTGCCTGGCCTGGTTTTCAATTTGTTTTTGTGTATCAATTTTTATTTTTATTCTACATTCCCCTCACCTTCCTAAGCCTTCCCTCTGTGTGTGTTTCCAATATTCTACTCTCTCTCTCTCTCTCTCTCTCTCTCTCTCTCTCTCTCTCTCTCTCTCTCTCTCTCTCTCTCTCTCTCTCTCTCTCTCTCTCTCTCTCTCTCTCTCTCTCTCTCACACTATGTCTCTAGTATCTCTCTCTTCTTTCTCAGTCTATACCTTTCCTTTCTGTACTCTCTCTCTCTGTCTCTCTATCTCTCTTCTCTCTTCTCTCTCTCTTCTCTCTCTTCTCTCTCTCTCTCTCTCTCTCTCTCTCTCTCCTCTCTCTCTCTCTCTCTCTCTCTCTCTCTCTCTCTCTCTCTCTCTCTCTCTCTCTCTCTCTCTCTCTCTCTCTCTCTCTCTCTTTGTATCTCTAGCTTCAACATATGCAACTTAAAACTTTCTTATCTCTTTTGGGCCAGACTTGAAATAGACAGAATATTACTTTTTTCTCTTCTTTTTACTTTAAGAAGCTTGTACTGGAAGGGGCTTTGAGAGAGTGGTTTTTATTTTTTGCAGTATTTCTATGATGTTTACGTCTAATGTGTCGTGTTGTATTGATATTCAGTATGCATATCAAAACATTTCATTGACTTCCATTTTTCCTTGTTAACCCCTTGAGGCCCAGAACGTAATTTCCATTGTAATTTGGGTGGCATTAGACGATTTTTTGTGAATATATGCAATATTTTATAGATATGACCTGCTTACTATCCATGTCCACTACCTGATTTGGTATATTCAGTTACTTTTCGTAATTGTATGGGTCGACAACAGACAATTTTTTATAGCAAAGGAAAGATCTGGGCGTGAAGGGGTTAAAAGTAGTACTCAAACTGTATCAGAATCTTGAGAAAATTCTGAAGCTTTATAGTAAAAATGTGGATGTATTCTTTTCCATTTTTCTCCCTGTAAGCTTTTTATCTCCTTTTATCCTCACCTTCCTCTTTCCTTCCTCCATCCTCTCACCTCTTTCCATCTCTCCTCCCCCTCTTTCCTGTCTCTCATCTCCACCTTCCTCTATCTGTCTTCATTGCTTTTATGTTATGCTGCTCTTCCCTTCACTCTCCTACCCTTTTCCGCTTCCTTTCATGCACAAACTTAACCTCAATGCCTCTCGGTCTCTCCTTCAATCTGGTTTTGCATCTAAAGTGGAAACTGCAACAGCCTTGTCAGATTGTGTGATTGATTCTGATCGCGCCAAAAAGAGTGGATGGGGCTTATGGTACACTTATGAACCTCTACTTTTACCTTAGAGAAGTGGCTCTAAAAGGGATGAACTATTTTAGCGTTGTTTATGGTGTTGTCTGCATGATTTTCCGCCTCTTCTCTGATACAAAGTAGGGTTTTTTCCCGTTTTGTATGAATTTGCTACTTTTCCACGCTTAGAGAGAAATGTGAGTGTACGTTTAGGGATTGTTATTAGTGTTTGAGGTTGCTGTGATGTTATTCAATTTGCGTTTATAAAAGATAATTATATACCTGTAATCACATGCAAAAAAAACTATGCGTCCGGAGAAGTAAATTTCAGGACTTCAAAGCTCAAGGCAGGTAAAGTCAGAACAAGATCTTGCCAGTCTGCTTTGCATATGGATCAATTCGAGACTCGAGGTGGTTTTGTTCCTGCCTCTGTGTATGTGTGTGTGTGTGTGTGTGTGTGTGTGTGTTGCGTGTGCGTGTGTGTGTGTGTGTCTGTGTGCGTGTGTGTCTGTGTGTGTGTCGGCAGGGGGCGTGTTGTCAGAGGCACAGCAATTTACTTTCTTTTACCCAAATTGTTTCATTATGAAACACACACAGGCTTCATTATGGGCGGGAGTGTGGGCGTGTGGGTGTGTGGGTGGTGGGCGTCGGGAGTGTAGATAGACACTTGGCTGACAAATGCTGATAAATAATAAATGACACTTGTAGATAAATTGGCTGTTTGTTATTTTTTCGTTCTTTTTTTCTTGAGTGACGTGTGTATAACAAAAGCCTAAGTAGACAGACTGAATATACTGTTGTGGTTAATTGGTAAATATATAATAGATAGTAAGGCTTCATTATGGGCGGAGTGTGGGCGTGTGGGTGGAGGGCGTCGAGAGGAGCGTCAGTGTCGAGAGAGAGAGAGAGAGAGAGAGAGAGAGAGAGAGAGAGAGAGAGAGAGAGAGAGAGAGAGAGAGAGAGAGAGAGAGAGAGAAAAAAAAAAAAGATAATGAGGAAAGGGGATAAAAATGAAAGAGAGGATGGGGACGTGGAATAGACAGAGGGTGGTGGAGGGATGGAGGGAGGGAATAGACAGAGGAAGGTGAAGAGATGGGAGGGGAGAAAAAGAGGGAATAGACAGAGGGAGGTGGAGAGATGGGGAGAGAGAAAGAGGGAATAGACAGAGGGAGGTGGAGGGAGGGGGAGGTGGAATAGACAGTGATGGGCAGGTGGAATAGACAGAGGGAGAGAAGTATTGAAGAGAAAAATGGACAGAACAGATACGAAGAGAACAAGGGATGAAGAAATGAAGTGATAATTGAATCCGGACAGGGATGAAAGAGAGAGAGAGAGAGAGAGAGAGAGAGAGAGAGAGAGAGAGAGAGAGAGAGAGAGAGAGAGAGAGAGAGTGGGGGGGTGAAGGAAAGATTCTAAGTCCTCGGAAGAGGCTTGTCAGGCTAATGAGGAAGCTGTTAGGCGTCTGGGCGGCCAACTTGGAGGCGAGAGTTTGTGATTCCCAGTAATAAGGAAGGACAGGAACACTTCTATCAAGGATTCCGGGAAGAGTTAACCGTTGGAGGAGTTGAAGAAGTACCGAAGAAGTGGCGAAGAAGTGGCGAAGCGAGACATTATCAGCTCGTGAAGTGGAAATGTGGAAGTGGTGAAGATGGAAAGCGAGGGGAAACTCATGCGTACAGCCAACTCATACACAAGGATTCACTTAACTAATTATTAACTTATCCTTCTCATTAATGATTGGCTATGTAAGGTATCGCTTCCTTCTTGTTGTTGAGTCTAAGTAAATAATATTGCAAGACGATATGGGAAGAGGGAAGGTGATTAAACAGTGGCTTCCCTTTGTTATGACGATATATTTACACACACACACACACACACACACACACACACACACACACACACACACACACACACACACACACACACACACACACACACACACACACTCACAAAGGAAATAATAATCCATTATCAAACCTTTTTATTTAGTTTATTTATTTTTATATATTCATATTTATTTATTACACGCAGTCAGCTTTTTTTTCCTTGGTTAGAGACAAGAAATACCCTATCATATAAAGGCTTAAAGAACAACGATACGGAGATAAG
>JACEEZ010001101.1:658138-660638 GCA_016584305.1 Chionoecetes opilio | reverse complement strand
CTACGACTTTCAAACCAAGTATCAAGTTTTCTCTTGAACTAAATTGGCTGTTCATGTTATTTTACGTGTTTTTCTTGTATTTTTGAGTGACGTGTAAATAGCAAAAGCCTAAGGAAGGAAGATAAAAAATCTACAGACGCTATAGGCTCCAACGTAAAAAAAAAAAAAAAAAAAAAAAAAATAGCAGCCCTTTTTTTTTTTTTTTGCCTAACTGGTCATTTTTTCACTGTCAGAGGCGAGAAAAATTACCACCACCATCATCACTATTATTCACCATTATTCAAATCTCATTCCTTAGTAAGACAAGACGCACCACCACCTGCCATCATCATCATCATCACCACCACCAGTCGCTACACCTTCAATCACCATCCCTCATATTGTCACCCTCACCGTTAAGTCCCAGCAGCCTGTCACCATCACTTCGTCACTGTCACAAATCACCATCAAGATAGCTTTAAGGGTTACCTCGATGCAGATCTGTGGTAGGTATTCTGAGCGTGACTTTTGAAGGAATGTGTTTCTCTCTCTCTCTCTCTCTCTCTCTCTCTCTCTCTCTCTCTCTCTCTCTCTCTCTCTCTCTCTCTCTCTCTCTCTCTCTCTCTCTCTCTCTCTCTCTCTCTCTCTCTCTCTTATTCATTTCCAGACTTATCTTTTTACTGATCTACTTTGCTTTACTCTTTCCTCCTTTCATCTTGTCCTACCACCAATGGATTCTCTCTCTCTCTCTCTCTCTCTCTCTCTCTCTCTCTCTCTCTCCTCTCTTCCTCTCTCTCTCTCTCCTCTCTCTCTCTCTCTCTCTCTCTCTCCCCCCCCAATCCTCGGTACCTACCAGTGAGTGAAGGGAAGAATGAAACTACTTTGTTGACTTATCCAAACTTTACCTAAGCCTCCTTCCTCTCGCCTCCCTACCACACTATACCTCACCACCCTGCCATTAACTTACCCTAGATTCCCACATTGCCTCTTATGCCTCCCTGCCTCCCTTCCTCCATTCCTCCCTGCCTCCCTGCCTCCCTGCCTCCCTTCCTCCCTGCCTCCGCCTCCCTGCCTCCCTTCCTCCCTGCCTCCCTTCCTCCCTTCCTCCCTGCCTCACTGTCTCCCTGCCTCCCTTTCTCCCTTTCTCCCTGCCTCCCTACCTCACTTCCTCCCTGTCTCCCTTACTCCCTGCCTCACTGCCTCAAAAAAACATATTTCCCACCATTATCTCGATCCTCAAACTCATTCCTTATCAGCAGGAGAAGGAGAAGGAATAGTAGTAGTAGTAGTAGTAGTAGTAGTAGTAGTAGTAGTAGGAGGAGGAGGAGGAAGAGGAAGAGGAAGAGGAAGAGGAGGAGGAGGAGGAGGAGGAGGAAGAAGGAGGAGGAGGAGGTTCGAAGCCCACTAAATTAAGTAACGTGATTTTCCCCTTCAGTATCAGGTGCGCATGTAGAAAGGGCCCAATACACACCTGAGGAAATGTAGTTACGGTGCCCATTGTGTTCGGGGCGAGGGAGATAATGCGGGTCTTAATTCCAATTAGTTTGAGGTAATCTAGTTTGTAATGCACCCTCAACTCAAAAGGCTTATTCAAAAGTGTAGATTACGTGGAGGAGTAGGCAATTTTGTTTTACTGGCATTCGCTTTCACTCTCAAGATATAAAAATAGGAAAAAAAAGTCGTATGGGAATGTAATCTTGAGAAAATTTTGTTTAGATGTTTTTTTCTTTTATAGGTCATTCAAGGCCATTCTTTAAGCTTCTTCTTTACAATTTTGTTTTACTGGCATTCGCTTTCACTCAAGATATAAAAAAAAGAGAAAAAAAGTCGTTTGGAAATGTAATCCGTAGTAAAATTAGTTACGGTGTTTTTTTCTTCTCTTTCATAGTTTCGTGAAAGTCCATTCTTTGAGCTCCTTCTGTGTTTGATTAATGAAAAAAGTAATGAAATAATAACATGACATCAAAAATCCTGTTACTTTGGGTTGGTTAAAAAATGAATTGGTTAAAAGATGAATGAAATTATGAATAAAAAATATGAATGAAATGATGAATGAAGAAAAAATTAATGAAATGATGAATGAAGAAAAAATGAATGAAATGATGTATGAAGAAAAAATGAATGAAATGATGAATGAAAAGAAAAAATTAATGAAATGATGAATGAAGAAAAAATTAATGAAATGATGAATGAAGAAAAAATGAATGAAATGATGAATGAAGAAAAAATGGATGAAGATGGATTAAGAAAACAGGTCATGAAGAGAAAAAGAAAAAAATCATGACATCAAAAATCCTGTTACGTTTGTAAGTAAACTTAAAATGTCCTTTACTGTTTGTCGCCCCGTTGCTCGTCTTAACCCCTTGAGGCCCAGAACGTTATTTCCATTGTAATTTAGGTAGATCATTAGACGAGTTTAATGAATATAAGCAATATTTTATAGATATGGCCTGTTATGTATACTTGTCCAATCCATAGCTAATTTTGATATACTAAGTTACTTTTCGTATTTTTATGGCTA
>JACEEZ010001101.1:643138-645638 GCA_016584305.1 Chionoecetes opilio | reverse complement strand
GAATAACTGATACTTTTTTTTTTACGTTGGAGTCTATCGCGCTAGTATGCTTTTATCTTCCTCAACCCCTTCACGCTAAGATCTTTCCATTGCTATAAAAAATCGTATGTTGCCGAGCCATAAAATAATGAAAAGTAACTGAATATACCAAATTAGCTAGTGGACAAGGATACTAAACAGGTCATATCTATAAAAACATTGCTTATATTAATTAAAAATCGTCTAATGGTACCCAAATTACAATGGAAATTACGTTGATGGGCCTCAAGGGGTTATATAGGCTTCTTGTGTAGTGTGTTGACGTAGTGTGGTGGTTGTGGTGGTTGTGGTAGTAGTTAGAGTTGTTGTGGTGGTTGTGGTAGTAGTTAGAGTTGTTGTGGTGGTTGTGGTAGTAGTTAGAGTTGTTGTGGAACCCGTATTGAATTTTTATTGAAAAACACGTCAACGTATTGAAAAACACGAATTGAAAAAAATATGGAATGACTGAATATTAAGGGAAAATAAAATCAAAATGGGATAAATCTTGATGCGAAAATAATTATAAAACCAACAAATGATGTGTTATTGATTATGACAGTTCCATTTGAGAAAAAAATTGTTATAATGCAAAAAAAAAATGCAAAGAAATACTAAATAATACACATAAAAATCTGAAGAAAAAAAAAAAAAAAAAAAAATGCAAATAAATAATAAATAATAAAAACATAATGAATAATATAAACATAATAAATAAAATAATAATAATAATGAAAAGAAAAATGCAAAGAAATAATTAATAATAAACATAATAATATATAGAATAAACATAATAGATAATGTTGACAGAATGAGACAAATTATTGGAATGAGTGCTGGAGAAAAACCCGGGAAGAAGCACTAGTACTTTATTTATCTAACATATAATAAATAATAAAATATAAATGATAACAAATAACAAACGGGGGTCACAATACAGCCATGTCCATTCTGTGGTGATAGGAGGCGGCGCGTAATGAACCGTTTGTTAAGCAGGAATGTTATTTTGAGTGTATTGCGGGTATTAATGGTCCGGCCGGTATTAATGGTCCGGCCGGTATTAATGGTCCTGCCGGTATTAATGGTCCTGCCGGTATTAATGGTCCGGCCGGTATTAATGGTCCGGCCGGTATTAATGGTCCGGCCGGTATTAATGATCCGGCCGGTATTAATGGTCCGGCCGGTATTAATGGTCCGGCCGGTATTAATGGTCCGGCCAGTATTAATGGTCCGGCCGGTATTAATGGTCCGGCCGGTATTAATGGTCCGGCCGGTATTAATGGTCCTGCCGGCATTAATGGTCCGGCCGGTATTAATGGTCCTGCCGGTATTAATGGTCCTTTGACACATAGGCCACCACACACATAGTGAATAGCAATGAAAATGGGGCGGCACATCACAACCACTCATCACATCACTCATCACGAATGCCTATAAACGTGTGTGGAACTGAACAGTGCATAATATTGTTCTGCATTTTTTGGGGGAGTGGGGTGAATCTTTTATACGTAGCAATACTGGTGTTAGAGAGAGAGAGAGAGAGAGAGAGAGAGAGAGAGAGAGAGAGAGAGAGAGAGAGAGAGAGAGAGAGAGAGAGAGAGAGAGAGAGAGAGAGTTATTATAGTTGCTCATTTTTGTTGTTGCTTTTTTTCGTGTGTGTGTGTGTTGTGTGTGTGTGTGTGTGTGTGTGTGTGTGTGTGTGTGTGTGTGTGTGTCAGGCAACTATTTATCCACGGTCCGCGGGTGTCAAGGATTACCTGTGAACAATAACAATTTTATGAACACAAATGCGAGTTAATTTATTTGCGTGTGTGTGAATGTTGGACGTGATTTTTGTGTTCTGGTTTGTGTGGTGGCGTTGGAAGGACAAACAGCTCCCAAAAGACTCGTGCGGCGTAAAATAATGATGGGATTTCCGGCGGGATTACAACACAAGGGGCGTATCTAACAATGCGATGTGCTTTTTAACCATGAAATCTCCCCCCCTCCCAAAAAAAGAAAAATGTTCGGGTGGGAAATTGACATAAAAATTCAAAAATATTAAATTAAATGGCTTTAAATCACAAAAAAGGAAAAAAAAGAAATGCAGCATGAGGCACAACAAAAATGTTCATGTGGAAAATTACATAAAAATTGAAGAAAAAAAATATATTGAATGCCTTTAAATAACGAAAGGAAAAAAATGCACAAAGAAAGACAATTTGATACGTAAATAGTCACATAACGAACGAATAATGTGTTGTTAGTTATGTGAGTTCTATTAGAGGAAAATACAATAATGAAAAGAAAAAAGCAAAGATATCTATCAGAAAAATATCGTCAAAATAAACTTTACCGTAATAATTAAGATTTTTTATATAACTACAGGAAAAATAATGAAGTTTAGATATAGAGATAAAAATTAAAAAGAAATGAAAACCCTGTCAAATGAAATATAAACAGTGGCGTAGTAATTGGAATTGTTGTGTTTGAAGGGCAGAACAAA
>JACEEZ010001101.1:630638-635638 GCA_016584305.1 Chionoecetes opilio | reverse complement strand
CGTGATTGGCAGATACGTATATTTACTCTTTCTTAAATCTTTCTCTCTTTCCCTCTCAATTTTTGAAGATTTTATTTTATTCTTCTCAAACTAAATCAATTTCTTCTTTTATAACCTTTTTCTCTCTCTTTCTGCACGACTCACCTCCTCTCATTCCTCCTCCTCCTCCTCCTCCACCTCCTCCTCCTCCTCCTCCTCCTCCTCCTCCTCCTCCACTCTCCATTACCTCCACTTCCCTCCAAGGCGTGTCTTTAATCTCTGATATGTTTGCTCAACTAATTGCCAAACTGCCTTTTTTTTCTCTTTAGCTTTCTTGGATTTCTCCTTTCTTATAATATTTCTTTTTCATAAACTTTTTGTCTCTCACATTTCGTTTTGACACGTTCCATTTCTGTCTTCATCATATTTTATCTTTTTTTCAGTTTTATCTGTTTTGGGGGATTTTTCTTTTAATTAGTTTTTTAATTTTCCTTTATTGATTTTTTCTTTTTTCTTTGCACTTTTTTTTCTATTTACAATGCGTTATAATTTGATGGGTTTTTTTTATTTGATGTTTTGATTCACTTTACTAAGTTTTCCTACATATTTTATTTTATTTATTTATTTATTTATTTGCCTTTCTTTTAGTATTTATTTTTAAAGGTTTCCGATGACATTACCTTTTTTCAACATTGGCCGACTTTTTTCTTTTTTCTTTTTTCTGCCTTTCCATTTTATTCTTTCAGCGTGAGTCCTTGTCAACATGTCTCTCCTTCTCTCCTTCGTCTGTCTTGCTTTCTCTTTCTTTCTTTCTTTCTTCACCAGTTTCTATTTACGCGTTTCTTCGCCTGTCATTTTACCTGGCCTTCACAATTTTTTTCCCTCTTCTTTCCTTCCTTTTTTCCTTCTTTCTTTCCTTCTTTCTCTCCTTCATTCGTTCCACATTTTGTTCTTCGTCTTTACGAGTGAAATGAATGTACCAAATATTTGCCTTTCTCTTCCTCCTCTTCCTTCTTCTTCTTCTCCTCCTCCTCCTCCTCCTCCTCCTCCTCCTGACACAATTATACACGTCCTTGGTTAGGCCACACTTGGAATATGCCGTCCAATTCTGGTCGCCCTGTTTCGTAAAAGACCAAGCAAAATTGGAATCAGTGCAAAGAAGAGCAACCAAACAAATTCCATCTCTTCGAAATTCATCTTATGAAGAGAGACTGCGGAAACTTAATATGTTTTCCTTAAAGGATCGTAGAATCCGTGGGGGACTTGATAGAAACCTTTAAGATCCTAAAAGGATTTGATGTCATTAATCAAGAGAACCTATTCGAGCTTTCAACTCAAGTGACAACAAGAAATAATGGTTTAAAACTAAACGGTCAACGTTGCATCACTGATCTCCGTAAAAATTATTTCAATGTGAGAGTCGTTGATCGATGGAACAAGTTACCAGCAAATGTTGTCGAAGCCAGCACAATAACTACATTTAAAAACAGACTTGACGCGCACTGTAAAGTAAATGGGTATTGATAGTGCCCTGCGAATTCATATTTAGTCCCCCGGATCGATTAGTTGTAGTGGTAGTGGTAGTTGTAGTTAGTATATTTCATACCCTATTTTTCTGCACTACTTCCGTGTTCCTATCTTCTTTTAAGGACATGGTATCCTTTTCCAACTGTTTTCTTACAAGTAGTTGATAGTTAGTAGTATGTAGTTCAGCAGATACCCTCGTCATGGACCAATAGGTCTCCTGGTGTCTGTTATTCCTATGTAATCCTATGTAATCCTCCTCCTCCTCCTCCTCCTCCTCCTCCTCCTCCTCCTCCTCCTCCTCCTCCTCCTCCTCCTCCTCCTCCTCCTCCTCCTCTTCTCTGTACCCTAAGTCTACATTCTATACCTCCTCGTTGAGAATGGACACTGAGAGAGAAGAGAGAGAGAGGAGAGAGAGAGAGAGAGAGAGAGAGAGAGAGAGAGAGAGAGAGAATTCCTTCCTCCATTTCTCCATGTCCTCTGTAGCATAGGAGAGGGAGAGAGAATGCGTCGAGTAGTACTTCTCTCTCTCTCTCTCTCTCTCTCTCTCTCTCTCTCTCTCTCTCTCTCTCTCTCTCTCTCTCTCTCTCTCTCTCTCTCTCTCTCTCTCTCTCTCTCTCTCTCAGTTACTCCCCTCATCACCTTTCCCCTCTTCCTTATCTCTCCTTCTCCCTCCTTTATCTCCTCCCTCATTCCTTCCTTTATACCTTCCCTCACTCCATGTTTTTCTTATCCCTTCCTTCCCCTTCCCCTTCCCTTTCCCCTTCCCCTTCCCTTCCCTTCCCTTCCTTCTCGTCTTACCGACCCTTGTACCCTCTTTCCCCTCCTCTCTCCTTTCGTCATCCCTCTTTTACCTCCCCTCTACTCCCTTAGCACGTATCCTCTCCTTATCTCCTTCCTTCCTTTCCTCCTTCCCTCTTTCCTCCTTCTCTCCTTCCCTCCTTCCTTCCTTCCCTCCTTCTCTCCTTCTCTCCTTCTCTCCTTCCCTCCTTCCCTCATTCCTTCCTTCCCTCCTTCCCTCCTTCTCTCCTTTCCTCTTCTCCTTTTTCCTCCTTCTCTCCTTTCATCCTTCCTTCCTTCTCTCCTTCCCTCCTTCCTTCCTCCTCCTTCCCTCCTTCTCTCCTTCTCTCCTTCTCTCTTTTCCTCCTTCTCTCCTTCCCTCATTCCTTCCTTCTCTCCTTCTCTCCTTCTCTCCTTCCCTCCTTCCTTCCTTTTCTCCTCCTCTCCTTCCCTCCTTCCTCCTTCACTCCTTCCCTCCTTCTCTCCTTTCCATCTTCCCTCCTTCCCTCTTTCCTCCTTCTCCTTCCCTCCTTCTCTCCTTCCCTCCTTCCCTCCTTCCCTCCTTCCCTCCTTGACGTGAATGGAGTTGCTTTTTCCCCTCAGATATTAACTTTCCTAAGCCTCTATTTCCCTTTTTTTTCCCCCTCTCATTCCTCCTTCCCTTAGTAAATGGTTTTCTTAATACCCTTTTTACAGACCCACAGAAAGTATACTATGTCTACTATAGGCTGAAAAAAAATAAGCCTGCTAAAAATAAAAAAATATAATATAAAAGTCTATCAAATAAAAGTCTGCTACATAGTGGATATCTTTCTGTAATTCTTTGTAGTTTAGTATTTTTTCTTTTCTTTATTCATGTGTTTGTTTTTGCTTGTGTGTGATTGAAAGTGTTGTTATATTTTCTCTCTTATTTTTTTTACACGTGATGGATTATATTTTTTATTTCTATGTGAGGTCGGAAAAACAAAAGGAAGGGATTTAGGTTATCTTTCTTATTGTAGCCAAAAAAAGGAAGAATAAAACAGAGGATGATTTAGGGTATATAGGGAAAATAACTCTCTCTCTCTCTCTCTCTCTCTCTCTCTCTCTCTCTCTCTCTCTCTCTCTCTCTCTCTCTCTCTCTCTCTCTCTCTCTCTCTCTCTCTCTCTCTCTCTCTCTCTCTCTCTCTCTCTCTCTCTCTCTCTCTCTCTCTCTCGTGTCACCTCTACTTAATCTTGCATTCATCACCTTCCTCCTCCCTTCACCTTCATCCATGTTTCTTCCCTCCTCCTCCTCCTCCTCCTCCTCCTCCTCCTCCTCCGCCATGATAAGGGAGGCTCTGGAGGAAGATGAAGAAGAATGGATATTGTTACGCCTCTCTCTCTCTCTCTCTTCTCTCTCTCTCTCTCTCTCTCTCTCTCTCTCTCTCTCTCTCTCTCTCTCTCTCTCTCTCTCTCTCTCTCTCTCTCTCTCTCTCTCTCTCTCTCTCTCTCTCTCTCTTTCCTCCTTTCCTTCATCACCTTCACCTCAATCATTCTGTTGTTTCATCATCATACCATCACTTCTTTATGCTTTTATGTTGTTTTTCTCTTTTATTTTCTCTTTTTTAAGGGTTTGTCAGATATTTTTTCCCTTTTTTTATTCTTTATTTTCTCTCTCTTCTCTCTCCCCTCTCTCTCTCTCTCTCTCTCTCTCTCTCTCTCTCTCTCTCTCTCTCTCTTCTCTCTCTCTCTCTCTCTCTCTCTCTCTCTCTCTCTCTCTCTCTCCTCTCTCTCTCTCTCTCTCTCTTCTCTCTCTCTTCTCTCTCTCTCTCTCTCTCTCTCTCTCTCTCTCTCTCTCACTTCCCTCTCACCTCCTCGCTTCCCTCTTAACTATCATGTTGCTTTTTCTCTGGGTGTCTTTTCCTCCTCCTCCTCCTCCTCCTCCTCCTCCTCCTCCTCCTCCTCCTCCTCCTCCTCCCTCCTCGGTGTCACATTGCAAGAGAGGAAGTTCTTTTGTTGTGTGCTTTTTGCAGTCTTTTGTGTTGTGTTAACTTTGCTTATTCTCTCTCTCTCTCTCTCTCTCTCTCTCTCTCTCTCTCTCTCTCTCTCTCTCTCTCTCTCTCTCTCTCTCTCTCTCTCTCTCTCTCTCTCTCTCTCTCTCTTCTCTCTCTCTTTTCATTATTCATATGTTAACCTTTACACAATACGACAAATGAATCACCTTTTACTTCATTGCATATTTCACATCATTTCACGGCTCTGTCACTCTTTTTTTCCTCTCTCCTCTCTCTCTCTCTCTCTCTCTCTCTCTCTCTCTCTCTCTCTTCTCTCTCTCTCTCTCTCTTTCATTTCACCATTCATATGTTAACCTTTACTCAATACGACAAATTAATTACATTTTACTGCGTTGCACATCATTTCACGGCTTCTATGTGTTAATTAAACCACCGATGTAAAAAAAAAGAGAAAATATCACGCGTGTATTTAAACATTTTTATGATATTCTAACCACGACATGCTGTAATAGCGAAAAGTTTCATATTTTCAATGGTTGTTTATCATGTTCGGCGACTCACACTGACTGTTTTATCTAACTAGCACTAAAGAACGGTAGATAATATGGTAAATAGATGGCAGATAAAGGGTAAATATGGTAAATGGGGGAGGCGGTAGCGGAGCGGTTAGAGTCTCCGACTGGCGTTCTCGGTGACCCGAGTTCGATCCCCGAAGAAACCCAAAACCTTTCTGCACCGTCG
>JACEEZ010001101.1:623138-625638 GCA_016584305.1 Chionoecetes opilio | reverse complement strand
TGTTTTTTTTTCTATGCGGATTTTTACTTTTTTTTCTATGGTCTTTTGCTTAATTGATGTCCTAATTTTTGTTATCTTCTAATTTCGCCACTTTTTTTTTTTCTATTTTTTTTTTTTTTTTTGCCTCGAATCTCACTGCCCCACCGAATGCCTTTTTTTATATGCGTATTTTTTAAGTTTTTTTTTTTTTATCAGTAAGTTACCCACAGATGGCATTGTAATTGTTTTATTATTCAACCTCTAAGAGCAGTTTGGTGTCCCTTTTTTGTCTCCTTATTTATATACAAAAAAAGTTGTTTCTTAAGTCTTGGCGGTTCTTATGACGCCATTTGTTTACATTTTTCATGACGTAAAAATGCCTCCTCCTCCTCTTCCTCTTTCTGGTTTTCTCATTTTTTCCTCCTCCTACCTCCCGTTCCTATCCCTAACTGTTATCCAAAGTCTCTCTCTCTCTCTCTCTCTCTCTCTCTCTCTCTCTCTCTCTCTCTCTCTCTCTCTCGGGAGCGACAAACTTCATGGAAAGAAAAAAACGCGCGACTGCCTGTGGTCGTCAGTGTCTTGTGGGTGATGGATGGCGAGGCGGCGGGAGGAAGGGAAGGAAGGAAGGAAGGAAGAAGGGATAGAGAGAGGGAAATAAGAAGGGAGGGAAGGAAGAAGAGAAGGAAGAAGGGAGGGAGAGAAGGAAGGAGGGATGAAAGGAGGGAGGGAAGGAAGAAGGGAGAGAGGGAAGGAGGGAGGGAGAGAAGGAACGAAGAAGGGAGAGAAGGAAAGTGGGAGAGAAGGAAGAAGGGATAAGATAAGATATTTTGATCCTATCTAGACACTTTGCAAGTACCAACTACAAGGTTATTGACTATACAAAGCGCCACCACGCCAGGACGAACTTGGTAGACTCGAACGCGACCGAATGCGCAGGACTCTGCACACACAAGCTCACGACTCTACCCACCATCCCAAACCCTGACGGTTTAGGAAGAAGGGAGGGAAGGAAGGAGGGAGAGAGAGAGGAACCATGCCACACTGACGGGTAGGAAGAAGGGAGGGAAGGAAGGAGGGAGAGAGAGAGGGGAGGAAGGAGGGAGGGAGAGAGGGAGTGAAGGAGGGAGGGAGGGAAGGAAGAAGGGAAGGAAGAATGGTGGGAAGGAAGAAGGGAAGGAAGTAAGAAGGTAGAAAAGGAGGGACGGAGAGAAGTGAGGAAGGAAGGAGGGAGAGAAGGAAGGGAGGGAGGGAAGGAAGAAGGGAGGGAAGGAAGAAAAGAAAGAAGGAAGGGAAGGACTGACAAGGCAATGATACGGAAAGCAGCAAGAAATATGAAGACGTGAAGTAAAAAAATTGAGGATGTTAATAATATGCAATGAATAATTTTGGTGAAAAAATTATAAGGTATAAAAGGAAATTGAATTGGAATGAGATGGATCGCAGGAGAAATATTTAGGAGTGACATGAGAGAGAGAGAGAGAGAGAGAAGAGAGAGAAGAAAGGAGAGAGAAGAGAGAGAGAGAGAGAGAGAGAGAGAGAGAGAGAGAGAGAGAGAGAGCATTGGAGTGGATGACAGATAAACACTGAGTAGGTTCTCGTGTTGTCGTCTTTCTTGTTAATTCTTAGTTTCGTTCAACCTCCCTCCTCCTCCTCTCCCCCTCCCCTCCTCCTCTCCTCCTCCCTCCCCCCCCCTCTCCCCTCCTCTCCTCCTCCCTCTCTCCTCCTCCTCCCCCTCCTCCTCCTCCTCCTCCTCCTCCTCCTCCTCTTCCAAATCCTATCTCCAACCCTTCTAACTCCTCTTCTTCCTCTTCCGCATTCCTCTTATCCATCTCCACACCTTTACCTCCTCCTAATCAACTCTTCCTTCCTCCTCCCTCCTCCTCCTCCTCCTCCTCCTCCTCCCTTCCTTCCTCCCCCTCTCCTTCTCCTACCCTCCTTCCCTCTCCTCTCCTCCTCCTCCTCCTCCTCCTCCTCCTCCTCCTCCTCCTCCTCCTCCTCCTCCTCCTCCTCCCCTTCAACCCTCCATCATCCTCTTCCTTCCTCCACCCTTTCTTCCTCCTCCATTTTTTCTGTATCATTTTTATGAATCTCAGAGCGACGGGAAGTCAATAATAAATAAAAAGGGATAAAAATCTCTCTATAATGTCCTACAGATCATTAAGCCAGTCACTCTTCCGCCTCTTGTGTAGACTAGACGTCATTTTTAGAAGCGAGAAGAACACACGCCAATAAATAATGCTAATAATAATGATAATGATGATAGTAATGATGGATTCACTTACTATAACTTTGGAAATATAATAAATCTTCACGTTCAAAATATTTATGATAATGATTGATGATAATAATGACAATAATGATGATAGTAATAGTGAATCCACTTACTATAACCTTGGAAATATAATATGTTACGCGTTCAAAGTATTAATGATAATGATGATAATGATGATAGTAAGATGTGAATAACACTTCCTTTTTTTAACTTTGGAAATATAATAAATCTACTTGTTCCAAATATTAA
>JACEEZ010001101.1:605638-615638 GCA_016584305.1 Chionoecetes opilio | reverse complement strand
TTTCCTTCCCTTATTTTCTTTCTTTTTTTGGTCTCGGGTTTTTTCCTCACGTCCTCGTCTTTGGTCTCGTCACTTCTTGGTCGGAGCATCATTTGTCTCGCATCGGGAATCAGGGACTTCTAAAAAAAATATGTTCGATTTTTTATCACTTTTCCTCCCTTTTCCCTTCCTTCCTCTCCTTTTTTGTGCCTTAAATTGTTTTCTTTTATATTATTTCATGATTTTTCTCCTAGCAACCGATTCTGTGCTATATTTATTCTCCAAACATTTTCCCTCACATTTTCACATCTTTCTTCATCTATCGCTTTATTTTCTCGTGTATTTGTCTGTCTGTCTGTATGTCAATTTGTCTCTTTGTTGTTCTTGTCATTGTGTTATTTTTATGTTTCTTTTCGAGTCTTTATTGTTTCATATTTTTGTTTGGAGTCTGAAACTTGTGTTTATAATTTTTTTATTTTTTTTATTAACGTTATATACGACTTTACTCTGAAGTCTCTCTCTCTCTCTCTCTCTCTCTCTCTCTCTCTCTCTCTCTTTTCTCTCTCTCTCTCTCTCTCTCTCTCTCTCTCTCTCTCTCTCTCTCTCTCTCTCTCTCTCTCTCTCTCTCTCTCTCTCTCTCTCTCTCTCTCTCTCTCTCTCATTAGCCACTTGCAGGTTTTCCGTACATCAAATTCCCATTAATTTTATTTCCCTGGGTACACACACTCACCTCCTCCTCCTCCTCCTCCTCCTCCTCTCCTCCTCCCTCCCTCCTCCTCCTCCTCCTCCTCTCCTCCTCCTCTTTCTATTCGTATAACCAACCTGAACCTCATCTTCCATCATCTTCACCACCTTCTGCTTTTCTCCTCCACGCATTATCATTTTCCTCAGCAACACCCTTCTTCTCCTCCTCCTCCTCTCCTTCCTTCTCCTTCTCCTCCTCCTCCTCTTCCTCTTCCCTCCTCCATAGAAACCTCAGCCAGTCGCATAATTCTTCAAAGGGGAAAGAAAACCACATTAGCACATGATCGCCTACCTGTGATATTCTTCCCACCATATAATTATACCTTGTTCAAAATGTTCCTTTAAGTAATACCAAGACTTCATAATTACTCCTCGTCGTCTTTGTTTCCTTGATTGACAAACGTATTTTCATTATTTTCAACACCTGTGATTTTTTTTTTTTTTACCTTGGTTAGATTTGTTTGCTATTTAGAAGTATTAGTTTTGTTAGTAATCCTTCAGTGGATCTTAGTTTTCTCGAATGGACGGACGTGACTGATCTCACTAATTAATATATTTTCTTATTTTCAACACTTTGGATTATGTTTTTTACCTTGGTCAGATTTATTTGCCTATTTATAAGTATTAGTTTTGTTAGTAATCCTTCAGTCGCTCTTAGTTTTCTTTAATATACGAATGGACTTTCGTTACTGATTTCACCAATTAATATATTTTCCTATTTTCAACACCTTTGGTTATTTTTTTCACCTTGGTTAGGTTTTTGTTATTTAGAAGTATTAGTTTTGTTAGTAATCCTTCAGTCGCTCTTAGTTTTCTTTGATATATGAATGGACTTACGTTACTGATCTCACTAATTAATATTTTTTCCTATTTTCAACACCTTGGATTTTATTTTTGTTGCCTTGGTTAGGTTTTTTTTGCTATTTAGAAGTATTAGTTTTGTTAGTAATCCTCAGTCGCTCCTAGTGTTCTCGAATGAACTAAGTTTCCTGATCTGACCCATTAATATTTTTTCCTCTCACTCCTATATACGGTTCCCTTCTGCCCCTTATAATCTGATCAGAAAAGACTTTGAACACTCACGCACTCGCCAACAAAGAGGTAAATATACACGTGTTATCCCAAGGACTTAAGATTCACTCCAATATCATAAAATTCACTTTGCTATTTATCCACATAGCTTCGATCCATTAAAGGCTTATCAGTTATTTTCCTCGTTTGAGAGATTCGAGGGTGGCGAGAAAAGAAGAGGGAAAGTGCACTGGAATGGAAAATAATAGAAATTGAGATACTTTTTATTTGTTTTTTTAATTTATTCTGAGGGGAAGGGTGAATTTCTGTGAGCAAATGGAAGTGTGTGTGTGGGGGGGGGGGGGTTTGTGTGTGTGTGCGTGTGTGTGTGTTGGGGAGGGATGTAGGTGTGGGTAGGACAGGGGTGGGGGAAAAGAGGGAATAGGTAGAGGGGAAGCAGGGTAAAGTAGAGAATTCGATGACAGTGTAAAATGAAAGAGAAGCAAAAAAATATATTGTTTCTGTAAGGCATTTTGACGGAGTGATAAATGAAGTGGACAGGATAAGGAGGATAAAGAGGAGTAAGAAGAGAAAGAGAAAGATGGAAAGGAGAAAGACGAGGAACAGAAGGAGGTGTTGGTGGAAAAGGAGGAAGAGTGGTGGAAAGGAGAAAAAAAAGGAGGAGTAAGAAGATAATGGAGATAAGATTAGGGAAGGTAGAGAAACGTAGAACTTATTTTTTATTGCAATTGTTCTCCTCTGTACACCTATACACATTTTGCTCCGTTATTGGTATTCCTCTCTCTCTCTCTCTCTCTCTCTCTCTCTCTCTCTCTCTCTCTCTCTCTCTCTCTCTCTCTCTCTCTCTCTCTCTCCTCGTCTAGACAGGTAAATCTATGATCATCCTCCCTTCCATTTTGCTTCCTTCCTTCCTCGTTATTAACATGAGCAAAGGAGGAGGAGGAGGAGGAGGAGGAGGAGGAGGAGCCGCCGTAACTCTTTCTTTCGTTCACATGAAGGAGATCGATGGATATTCATGATTACAGTGAACGCTTTTTTTCGCAACTTTGAGCCAACGTGTAGTGCATTCTCTCTCTCTCTCTCTCTCTCTCTCTCTCTTCTCTCCTCTCTCTCTCTCTCTCTCTCTCTCTCTCTCATAAAAAAGCTGTTCTGATAAGGTTGTATCATATTTTACACTTTTTTATAAACTTAAGTAGGTGAGATTAATAACATGAGAAAGTACTTAATAAAGGTGATATAAGTGATTAGAAAAAAGTACTTAAAAGATAACAAAAGGCTTTAATAAAAAAGGTGTGATAAGTAATAAAAAAAAGTGATAAATGACAATAAGAAATAACGATAATAGGAAGACAGTGATATAAGAAACAGGTTCTTACTTACATCATTTCAGCCTAAACAAACATATTATCAACACAAAAACTATTAAGAATAAAAAGAAAGGGGAGAAAATATTGTTTTGTTCCTCCTCCCACACTTGTATTGTTAAAGAAGAAAAAGTTGAAGTGACAGAGAGAGAGAGAGAGAGAGAGAGAGAGAGAGAGAGAGAGAGAGAGAGAGAGAGAGAGAGAGAGAGAGAGAGAGAGAGAGAGAGAGAGAGAGAGAGAGAGAGAGAGAGAGAGAGAGAGACGAAAAATTGAAGAAGCTACATTGAAAACTTGCATTGTTGACTGTGTGTGTGTGTGTGTGTGTGTGTGTGTGTGTGTGTGTGTGTGTGTTGACTAGATGTTTTCCAATGATCTTTAAGAAAAAAAAGTAAATGGTAAGGTCATGAAACAACGCAATTAAAGGTGAGGAAGGAAGGAAGGAAGGAAGGAAGGAAGGGAGGAAGGAAGGAACGAAGGAAGGAAAGAGGGGAATTAAAAGTAACTCTCCTTCCTTCACCCAAAGATCTCTGGGAATCATAAGTTCTCTTCCTTTTGATAACTATCCCTTCCTTATCTTCATAGCATCATTTTTTCCTCTCTCTCCTCATAAAAGAGAGAGAGGGGAGAGAGGAGAGAGAGAGAGAGAGAGAGAGAGAGAGAGAGAGAGAGAGAGAGAGAGAATAGAAGACACTCAAAATTTTAATATAAATGAAGGGAAGGAAAGTGATCTTCTCGGGACAGATTTTCATGAATATATCAACTTAGTCAAATGGGTCCTCCAGGTATGGCTGGAGGGCTCCTGATGCTGATGATGTTGATGATGAGAGAGCCACAAAGGAGAAGGGAAAGGAGGGAAAGTGAGATAAACAGGAAGAAAGAAAGAGAAAAAAATGATGCAGAAGAGATAAGGGAGAAGGGAAAGTGGGACAAAGAGGAAGAGAAGAAGAGAGAGAGAGGAAAAAAGGATGCTATGAAGATAAGGAAGGGAGGGAAGGAGGAAGGGAGGGAAATTAAGATAAAGAGGAAAAGAAGAGTAATGAAAAAAACTATGAAACAAACAAGAGCGGAAGGGAAATTAGTCTTAAAAGAAGGAGAAGAAGAGAGAGGAAAAAATGATGCTATGAACATAAGGCAATAAAGAGAAGAGAAATTATGATAAAGAGGGAAATAAGAAGAGTAATTGAAAAAAAAACTATGAAACAAACAAGGCGGAACTTGGAGGGAAATTATTATCAAAAGGAAGAGAATATGTGATTCTCAGAGATTTTTGGGTGAATAAAGGGGAGGTACTTTTCACTCCCCTCCTTCCTTCCTTCCTTCCTTCCTTCCTTCCTTCCTTCCTTCAATCCTTCCATCCTCCTTCCTTCCTTCCTTCCTTCCTTCCTTCCTTCGTTCTTCCTTCCTTCCTTCCTTCAATCCTTCCTTCCTTCATTCCTTCCTTCTTTCCTTCTTCCTTTCTTTCTTCCTTCCTTCCTTCCCTCGTTCCTTCTTCCTTCCTTCCTTCCTTCCTTCCTTATTTCCTCCCTTCCTTCCTTCGTTCCTTCCTTCTTCCTTCTTTCCTTCCTCCCTTCCTCCCTTCCTTCCTTCCTTCCTTCCTTGTTTCACCTTGAATTGCGTTGTTTCATGACCTTACCATGAACTTTTTCTTAAAGATCATCGAAGGATACCTGGTCGACACACACACACACACACACACACACACACACACACACACACACACACACACACACACAACACACACACACACACACACACACACCACACACACACACACACACAACCCCCCCCCCCCACACATACAACCCCCCCCACACACACACAACCCCCCCCCCACAACCCCCCCCACACACACACACACAACCCCCCCCCACACACACACACACACCCCCCCCCACACACTGATCGATATGCAAATAAAAGCCAAACACACAAATGAACAAAGTCACATTCACAAGCTGCTAATACCAGCCTAAAGCAACCATTCCATAAGGGTGAATCGTCCCCTTGTATAATGATAGCAGAGCGTCCTTATGCCGTTGTGTGTTAAAACAGAATCAGGGAAGTAGTGCAACTTTCATACCTTGCAATAAGTTACCAGGTATTGCAGTGTTGTTGTTCTTGGTGTTGATAATGAATATTGCATAGGCTTATTTGCATATATAGTAGCTAGTTGTGGTGGTGGTGGTAGTAGCAGTAGTAGTAGTGGTAGTATGTAGCAGTAGAAGTGGCGATAGTAGTTATAGTAGTATGTAGGGGTGGTAGTAGTAGTAGTAGTAGTAGTAGTAGTAGTTGTAGTAGTAGTAATAGTAGTAGTAGTAGTGGTAGTAGTGGTAGTAGTAGTAGTAGTAGAAGTAGTGGTAGCAGTAGTAGTAGTAGTAGTAGTAGTAGTAGTAGTAGTAGTAGTAGTAGTAGTAGTAGTAGTAGTAGTAGTAGTAGTAGTAGTAGTAGTAGTAGTAGTAGTAGTAGTAGTAGGCTGTCACTATAATTGAATATACCAAAAATACAGCCAAAGATTCTAGTAAGACAAAGGCGTGCTAAGACAAACTATCTTCTTCATTAATCTTCTAGTCAAGCCTTCCCTCATTCCTTACCTCCCTTCTCCCCTTAGTCTCCCCTCACCCTTACCTCCCTTCTCCCCTCAGTCTCCCCTCACCCTTACCTCCCTTCTCCCCTTAGCCCCTCCCTGTCCCTCCCTACCCTTACACTGGCACTCTCTATACCTCCTGAAATACCGCTCAAAGATGTGCTTGTGGAGGTGTCAAGTGGGTGTGAGGGGGAAGGGAGCAGTGTATGTGTGTGTTTGTTCCACCTCTTACTCCAACTCCTCCTCCTCCTCCTCGACCTTCTCCTACTCCAACTCCTCTTCTTCCTTCTCTTCATCGTCCTCGTCCTCCTCCTTCTCAATCTCTTCATCTATATTCTGGATCTCTTAAGTTTCTCTATCAAGTCCTGTCTCCGATTCTGGTGTTTGTTCCTTGAGAATCTTCACTATTTTTAGAGATTTTTTACTACGATATTTCCCTCCTTTTTACATATTTACCTCCACCTCCTCCTCCTCCTCCTCCTCCTCCTCCTCCTCCTCCTCCTCCTCCTCCTCCTCCTCCTCCTCCTCCTCCTCCTCCTCCTCCTCCTCCTCCTCCTCATTCTCCTCCTCCTCTTCTTTTCCTTCTTCAACTAAAATCTCATTCACACAAAGCTCAAAACAAGTCGTTACTTCTCCATCGCATCACTTTTTTCTTTTTTCTCTTTTTTTTAAGGCACTCAGGGCAGGCATCACTTTTAATTAAGCCCGTAACCATTTATAAACACACGAATTTTACGTTACAAGCACGGAGTCACATGCAACGAGTACGTCCAACATCACGAAAATATTTTTTTTTTTAATCCAAAAACGCAACGTATTCGTGAGAATCAAGAAAAAAAATAATAAAAAAGTTAGAAGAAAAAATACATAAGTAAGAATATCTAAAAAAATCTTAAAACTCTTCGTACACATGAAAATCGAAAAAAATAGGGAAAAATATAGTTTAAAAAAAATTACACAAATCGAAATCTCGTATCAACTTTGAAGAAGAAAAAAAGGAAAAAAGTTAGTAAAAAAAATATCTACGAATCGAAATCTCGTATCACCTTGAGGCACTTACTAAACGAACCATGTAAAAAGTGGCGTTAAATTGAAAAGTAGGTAGAGGTAGATGGAGGTTTATATATAACGCAGCCTTGCATTCCCTTCCCGCCCGTGTTAGTATAGCGATAAGGCCAATCATGCTATCCTGCTATCTTATATAAACACGCGGCGAGGTGGCGAGGTTGGTGCAGGGAGATGGTTGCGTTAGATGGTCATGCAGTGATCCGGGACGCGTCAAGTGGTGTCAGGGAAGGTCATGAAAAGCCGAGAGTCAAGGTCAGGAAAGGTCAAGAATGCGATAAATGGATGGCTTAAATGGAGTGCAGAGAGTGAAGACATACAACACCGCAGATTGCATGTTTAGTTTTTCTTTTTCTCTTTCTTTCTTTCTTTCTTCTTTCTTCCTTCCTTCCTTCCTTCCTTCCTTCTTTCTTTCTTTCTTTCTTCTTTCTTTCTTTCTTCCTTCTTTCTTTCTTTCTTCTTTCTTTCTTTCTTCTTTCCTTCTCTTTCTCTCTCTT
This sequence comes from Chionoecetes opilio, assembly GCA_016584305.1. Lineage (NCBI taxonomy): Eukaryota > Metazoa > Arthropoda > Malacostraca > Decapoda > Majidae > Chionoecetes > Chionoecetes opilio. The sequence goes on along the minus strand of JACEEZ010001101.1, from coordinate 608,373 downwards.
CTTTCTTTCTTTCTTCTCTTCTCTTCTTTCTTTCTTCTTCTCTCTTCTCTCTCTCTCTCTCTCTCTTCTCTCTCTCTCTCTCTCTCTCTCTCTCTCTCTCTCTCTCTCTCTCTCTCTCTCTCTCTCTCTCTCTCTCTCGTGAAATATCAGTGATGTAAGCCTTATATTTTGTTATATATATTGTTAGTGAAATTAATCTTATATGTCATATTTTAATGTACTATTATTGTTCTTTCCTTCTTTCCTTCATTCATGCATTCACACCTCCACCCACGTAACAATTACAATATATAACACTTTATTTTCTTTTTTTCCTCCCTTCTATCCTTCCTTCCTTCCTTCCTTCCTCCCTTCCTTCCTTCCTTCTTGCACTCAATCATCCATTCTTTTCATCCCCCTCACAATGATAACTTTCCACCACACCACTACAACCACCACCACCACAACAACAACAACAACAAACAACAAACAACAACAACAACAACAACAATATCTCACCACCTAACCGCTTAATCAACCCTCCTTTTCATAACCTCAATTCTCCCCATCATCATCTCAGTCCCTTAACGTCTTCATCTTCTCTCCCGCAGCCCCGCCCTCTCACATGACCTTGACGTACTCCAAGCCGCGGGAGGACAACGTGGTGGTGTCTTGCAGGGCGAGCGGCGTCTTTCCCGCCCCCAACATCGCCATCTTCAGGAGTTCCTCTTCAGTTAGGTAAGCAAAGAAAACGGGAGGAATGTATGTGGCGGGAAGAAGAGTGAAAATGAGTGGAGAAGAGTGAAAGAAGAGTGAAAATGAGTGAAGAAGAGTGAAAGAAGAGTGAAAATGAGTGAAGAAGAGTGAAAGAAGAGTGAAAATGAGTGAAGAAGAGTGAAAGAAGAGTGAAAATGAGTGAAGAAGAGTGAAAGAAGAGTGAAAATGAGTGAAGAAGAGTGAAAGAAGAGTGAAAATGAGTGAAGAAGAGTGAAAGAAGAGTGAAAATGAGTGAAGAAGAGTGAAAATGAGTGAAGAAGAAGAAGAAGAGGTGAAGTGAAGAGTGAAAGAAGAGTGAAAATATGCAGGAATGGAGGGATATAAGTAAGGAAAGTAAGGAATATTAGGCAAGTAAGGAAGTAATAAGTATTTAAGTAAAGAAGTAAGTAAGGAAAATATGGCAAAGCAAGCAAGTAAGTAAGGAAGTAAGGCAGTTTGAGGTAGTGGGAAGGAGGAAGGAAGAAAGAATACATAAAAATACATAGAAAGAACAGATGCCAGGAGACATTGGTTTATAACGAGGGTATCTGCTGAACTACATACTACTAACTATCAAACTACATGTAAGGGAACAGTTGGAAAAGGATACCATGCCCCTGAAGGAGATAGGAACATGGAAGGAGGAAGATCATGAGGAAGGAAGGAAGTACACAGGTAGAAAAAGGAGGAGAATGGGACGATAAAACAAGTGATAGAAGTATAAATAGCAAAAAAAAAAAAAGTTAAGGTACAGGAAGAATGGAGCAAGGAAGATCGTGATGAAGGAAAGAAGCACAAAGATAGAAGAAGGAGGAGAAGGAGGCTTATGATGAAACATGTAACAGAAGTATTAATAGCCAAAAAAGATTAAATGTTAAAGTGAAGGAAGAATGGAGTAAGGAAGAACGTAAGGAAGGAAGGAAGGGAGAACAAAGATAGGAAGAGGAGAAGGAGGCGATACAACAAGTGATAGAAGTATAAAAAGCAAAAATAGATGAAATGGTAAGATAAAGGAAGAAGGAAGGAAGGAAGTAAGGAAGATCTTGTGGAAGGAAGGAAGCACAAAGGGGAGGATGAGAGAAGGAAGGTAGAAGAAGGAGGAGAAGGAAGCGATAAAACAAGTGATAAAAGTATAAAAAGCAAAAAAAATTAAATGGTAAGGTAAAGGAAGAAGGAAGGAAGGAAGTAAGGAAGATCTTGTGGAAGGAAGGAAGCACAAAGGGTAGGATGAGAGAAGGAAGGTAGAAGAAGGAGGAGAAGGAGGCGATAAAACAAGTGATAAAAGTATAAAAAGCAAAAAAAAAAAAATGGTAAGGTGAAGGAGCTGTGTTGGAAGATTGCAGGAGTCATAAAAAAAAAAGTTTGAAATATCCAGACATTTGAGAAAGGATAAATGCGAGACGATAAGAAGGAGCAGAAAAAAAATCTGACATGGGAACGTACAGGAATGACAGAAAGAAGAGAAAGATAAATTCAAATCTACACACAGAGAAAAACATGATGTATTGATAAGGAGGAGAAAGAAGAGGAGGAGAAAAAATAAGTGATATGATGGGAAATATTGAATAAAAAGAAACACGAGGCAAGAGGAAGAAGAGGAGGAGAGAAAAGTGAATTGATATGATGGGAAAAATATTGAATAAACAGATAACAAGAGGCAAGAAGAGGACAAGAGGCAAGAACAAGAGTAAGAGGATAGGAGGAGGAGGAGGAAGAGAAGAAGAGGAGGAGAGAAAAGTGAATTGATAAGATAGAAAAATATTGAATAGATAGACAACAAGTGAGATGAATTACAACAACTAAAAGAAGAGGCGAAGGAGGAAGAAGAAGAAGGAGGAAGGAAGGGGGAAGGAAGGATGGACTAAGATGAGGATAAATAAGTTGATTAATAGTTAGTGGGGAATAAGATGTAGGATATAAGGGTGGAAGATGAGTGAGTGGCTTGGAGGATGAGATAGGATATCAGGTAACAAATGTAGGAGTGTTAGGGAAGGACGGGA
>JACEEZ010001101.1:595638-598138 GCA_016584305.1 Chionoecetes opilio | reverse complement strand
CTTCCTTCCTTCCTTCCTTTCTTCCTTCCTTCTTTCCTGGACCTCTACTACCACTCACCACTCCTTCTCTCAACACCTGCACTCACCATTCCTCTTAACACACGCACTCACCCCTCCTTCTCAACACCCGCACTCAGCATCCTTCCCCTTCTTCACCTTCAGGAGAGGCGTGATCGAGGGAGCCAAGGTGGAGAGCCAGTTCATCCCGGATCACGGTTACTACAACATCAGTATCGAGTTGGAGGCCTTCGACTACGACCTGGACGGCGAGAACATGTTTGAGTGTGTGCTTACCATTCCAGGCACAGAGTTTGAGATGCACGAAGAGATCCTCTACTTCCCAGGTACGTGACTTCCCTTCTCTCTTACTACACACTCTCCCTGACTCTCCTTCCTTCCTTACTCTCTTGGGCCGTTGGAGGGCTGGCTGGCTGGTTGGCTGACTGGCTGGTTAGCTGGCTGGCTGGTTGGCTGGCTGGCTGGCTGGCTGGCTGGCTGGCTGCTGGCTGACTGGCTGGCTGGCTGGCTGGCTGACTGGCTGGCTGGCTGGCTGGCTGGTTTGCTGGCTGGCTGGCTGGCTGGCTGGCTGGTTTGCTGGCTGGCTGGCTGGCTGGCTGACTGGCTGGCTGGCTGGCTGGCTGGTTTGCTGGCTGGCTGGCTGGCTGGTTTGCTGGCTGGCTGGCTGGCTGGCTGGCTGGCTGGCTGGCTGGCTGGCTGGCTGGCTGGCTGGCTGGCTGGCTGTCTGGCTGGCTGGCTGTCTGGCTGGCTGGCTGGCTGGTTGGCTGGCTGGTGGCTGGTGGCTGGCTGGCTGTCTGGCTGGCTGTCTGGCTGGCTGGTTGGCTGGTTGGCTGGCTGCTGGCTGGTGGCTGGCTAGCTGGCTGGCTGGCTGACTGGCTGGCTGGCTGGCTGGCTGGCTGGCTGGCTGGCTGGCTGGCTGGCTGGCTGGTTGGTTGGTTGGCTGGCTGGCTGGTTGGCTGTGGACGTAATGGCTGTTGGGTTATTGGTCTTTTTGGTCTCTTTTTAGTCTTTTTGCACCTTCCTCTGGGTAGTTTTTGGTGTTTTAGCGTTTTCTTATTCCTTTTTTTGGGCTGTGGTGGTGGCATCTCGGTGTTGGGTTTCCTGGTTCCTGGGTTGCCTCTGCTTACGACCTTAGTTTTTGCTTTCAGGTGGACTAGATAAGACTTTTGTCCTTGTGGTTTTCAGGATTTTACTGTAATCTTAGGAGGGAAAGATGTTATGTTTTCTTTTTCCTTTATGCCTGATCCATAGAGGAGTACCGATGCTCGTCTGTTTATTTGCTGCAAAGGTAATAGTGATAAGTATGTTATAGTTGTTGTTGTTGTTTTTCTTCTGGCACGTGAAAAATACCAAAACCTTCAAGTTAAAAAGAGGATAAATATCAAGCGCGGCATCAGAAAAATGAAAGCCATTGGGCAAACTTATGCAACTTTCGCGAGAACTGTAAAACTTGGTGAACAAATCTTTCCGCTTCCAAGAATATGGCCATTTGAAGCATCCTGACCAACCAGATACGTCGAGAGAGAGAGAGAGAGGAGAGAGAGAGAGAGAGAGAGAGAGAGAGACTCATCCATACAGTCTAATTTCTGAAGGCAAAGCTAGGGAGGAGACTTGAGGTTGACATGAAGTACCAACAGATTGATAGAACTTGCCTGACGGAGATCTGAATGCTTTGAAATGGAGTCTTGTATGGCAGAAGAAGATTGATAAATTGAAGGAAGGATAGAAAGGGTGTGTAAAGGGTGAAAACTGGGATGATAGGAGGCGTAGGTAGAGCCATGATCATAGGTGTGGGTAGCAGTGTATGTGGAATGATAGGACCTAAGGGTGTGGCTGATAGGGTCTTGAAAGGCGTGGTATAATAGGGTGTGACTATAGTGGAGACTGGAATGACAGGAGGAGGCGTAGGTAGAGACATGATCAGAGGTGTGGGTAGCAGTGTATGTGGATTGATAGGACCTAAGGGTGTGATTGATAGGGTCTGGAAAAACGTGGTAGACTTATTATTTTATCAAATTGATCCTTAAAATATTACCTTCTCCCTTATAATAGCCTTGAATACCCTTTGATACCCATAGTCATCCGTTATTTCTTCAACCTACCCTTTCAAATACCCATTCGTATAAAAGTGTGCAGGCGTGTGGATGGTGGCAGGGCGTGGCAGGGAGTGGCAGGAAGCGTCAGATGGTGGACACGCGTTGACGAGAAAACATAAAATCATGTCACTGGGAAATGTACGACAGCAGGATGGAGGTGAGGGGAAGTGAGGGGAGGGGGAGGGTGAGGGGAGGGGAGGTTAAGGGCTTCATGGGGTTCTGCGCAGGGATCACAACGGTAAGTCCCTTGATATCGAATACTGGATTTCCTGTTGCATCTGAGGTTTCTTTATTCCTTGATTTCTTGCCGGAAGTTTCATTGTTGTCATTTTTTCATTTTTTATATTTTTATTTACATCTGTTGCAATTTAACAGAATAAAAAAAA
>JACEEZ010001101.1:578138-585638 GCA_016584305.1 Chionoecetes opilio | reverse complement strand
GTCTAACCTTACCACTTAAAAATGTATCCAGTTCTGTTTTGTTTTTTTCATTTCCTCCTAGTATTGTTTTCCTTTTTTTCAGTCACCGTCACGTTTCTTACTGATGACTTGTTACTATGAGTCTTTTCCAATGCCTTTGTCTATAAATACTCTCTCTATGTCTCTATGCCTCTATGTCTCTATGTCTCTCTATGTCTAATATACCCTTGAAAGAAAACGAAACTTGAACCTACTTTATCTTACGTGCAACACCGAGAGAAAAAAAGTAAGATTTGTACCTTATTCCACGACATAAGGAATCATAAAGGCTGGAAAGAATAAAAGCAAGAAAAAAAGGCGGGAATATTTACCCGCCAAAAAAAGTTAAGAGACATATAAAGAAATGTCTGTAACTTCAAATTCGCTTTCAATCTCTGTCTCCTTTCTATGTCTCCTCTCTATGTCTCCTCTCTATGTCTCCCCTTTGTCTATAAATAAATACTTCTCATGTCGCTGGATTATTATTCTGTTTCCCGCGCAAAAGCTGGTGAGAGTTGGACATGCACGCATTTCTGTCTGACCGCGAGAGAGGGGGAAAAAAATATGGTGTTACAGTGTTTACAGTGTTTAAAAATATGGTGGTACAGTGTTTACAGTGTTTAAAAATATGGTGTTACAGTGTTTACAGTGTTAAAAAATGGTGTTACAGTGTCAAAAAATATGGTGTTACAGTGTCAAAAAATATGGTGTTACAGGGTTTACAGTGTCAAAAAATATGGTGTTACAGTGTTTACAGTGTCAAAAAATATGGTGTTACAGGGTTTACAGTGTCAAAAATATGGTGTTACAGTGTTTACAGTGTCAACAAATATGGTGTTACAGTGTTTACAGTGTCAACAAATATGGTGTTACAGTGTTTACAGTGTTAAAAAATATGGTGATACAGTGTTTACAGTGTCAGGGTTTTGCTGTGCTTGACTAGGTGGTTCCCGAGTCACGGATTGGAACGATTAGTCTGTGTTGATTCGGTGTTCGTGTTTCTGTTGGATTGTGTGGCCGCCTGTGTGCCTGTGTCCGCTGTTTAAATCAATCTGCGTGTTTTTTGTTTTCTGAATATCTGTTTGCTGTTGTCTATTCGGTCTCTCTCTCTCTCTCTCTCTCTCTCTCTCTCTCTCTCTCTCTCTCTCTCTCTCTCTCTCTCTCTCTCTCTCTCTCTCTCTCTCTCTCTCTCTCTCTCTCTTTAATTGTTCGTGTCCACTGTTTAAATCAATCTGCGTGTTTTTTGTTTCTGAATTTCTGTTTCCAGTTGTCTATTTCTCTCTCTCTCTCTCTCTCTCTCTCTCTCTCTCTCTCTCTCTCTCTCTCTCTCTCTCTCTCTCTCTCTCTCTCTCTTCATTCTCTCTCTCTCTCTCTCTTCTCTTCTCTTCTCTCTTCTATCTCTCCTCTTCTCTCTCTTTAATTCTTCACCTCTCTATACTACTCTTCGATCATCTGCATCTTCCTTTTATCTCCTATTCTCTCATCATCCTTACTCATTCTTACTCCACTCCTCACCACTCCTCACTCACCTCTTCCTCATCCTTCTTCCTGTATCTTAAGTGCAGGAGGAGGAGGAGGAGGAGGGAGGAGGAGGAGGCGGTTTAGTGTGAGTGGGAAGAATAGAGGAAGAAGAGGAGGCTTAAAAACTAGTCACGAAGATACGAAATGTATATTATTTATTTTTCTACGAGATTTTGAAGTAGAGAAGAAAGGATGTCATAAGGAGGAGAGTAAAAGGGAGGAATGGAGGAGGAGGAGGAGGAGGAGGGATGGGCAGGAAGGGAAGAAGGTAAAGTGTTTTGACAGTTCTGCCACAGATTGTATTGGTTGACGACCTATTCTCATTGCTCTCTCTCTCGCTATCTCTTCTCTCGTTCCTCTCTCTCTCTCCTCCATCTCTCTCTCTCTCTCTCTCTCTCTCTCTCTCTCTCTCTCTCTCTCCTCTCGTCATTTTTTTCTCTCTATGCTTCCTCTTTATCTCCTCGCGTCTCTCTTCTCTCTCTCCCTCTTCCTTTCTTTCTTCTTCTTCCTTTCTTCTTTCTTCTCATTATCACCGTGGAATTCCCTTCGCCTCTCCTCTTATCCTCTCTATGTCTCTCTTCCTTTTCTTTCTTTCTGTGATTTCTTAGATTTTCGTTCCTTTTTTCATTTAAGTGATTCTCTCTCTCCTCTCTCTCTCTCTCTCTCTCCTCTTTCTCTCTCTCTCTTCTCTCTCTCTTCCTGATTCTCTCTCTCTCTTCTCTCTTCTCTCTCTCTCTCTCTTTCTCTCTCTCTCTTTCTCTCCTCTCTCCTCTCTCCTCTCCTCTGCTCTCTCTCTCTCTTCCAGATCTCTCTCATTCTTCTCTCTCTTTTCTAACTCCTCCTCTCTCTCTCCATTCTCTCTCACACTATAATCATTTTCACAGATTTCAATAATACTATATTTAAACGGCCTACACCCTCATTCACACACACACACACACACACACACACACACACACACACACACACACACACACACACACGACACACACACACACACACACACACACACACCTGTCACAACACACCTGCTTTAAGTCGTCACAAGAATCGACCTTTGACCACCTCGCTACTATTAAATTTTTCTCCACGCCCTCCTCCTCCTCCTCCTCCAATGATTACTTTAATGCTGTTTTTATTAAAGAAGACGAAGCTCCATTACCAGAAGCAGTAAACATGATTGCGGGACTCGAAAGTAATAGATTGGTAATAGGAGAGATAACAGTAGACGAAATATCAAAGTATTTGCAGAAATTTGACCCAGCAAAATCCGTGGGGGTAGACGAAATCTCGCCGAGATTACTTCGCGAATGTCACAGTCAACTTTCGCTCCCATTAAAGATTATTCTCAATAAATCGCTAATGGACAAAAATGTTCCTAGGATGTGGAAATTTGCTAATGTTACACCGATATTCAAGAAAGGGAGTAAGAGCCTTGCATGTAATTATCGTCCAATTAGTCTAACGTCTGTGATTGTTAAACTATTTGAGAAAATATTGCGGGATAAAATAGTGTCTTTTCTCAATGAAAATAACTCAATATTAAACTCCCAGCATGGATTTCGAAATAAGAGATCCTGCTTAACAAACCTACTCGATTTTTTCAATGTCATTTATTCATACTGGGACGCTAAAATTCCCTCGGATATAATATACCTTGATTTTCAGAAAGCCTTCACCATAAGCGACTTTTGACCAAGCTAAGGGCACATGGCTTAGGAGAGCAATTATGTTCATGGATTGGCGATTGGCTTTCAAATCGTAAACAACGGGTAGTAATAAATGGCGAGGCATCTGATTGGTTAGATGTTACTAGTGGGGTGCCTCAGGGCTCGGTCTTGGATCCTACTCTTTTTCTGATATATATCAATGATCATGACTGTGGACTTTTATCTAAAATATCGAAATTTGCTGATGACACCAAATTAGGCGGTAAAGCATATACTAGAGAAAACTGCGAACTCATACAACGTGATCTCGACAAACTATCAGATTGGAGTGATAAATGGCTATTAAAATTCAATTCCGATAAATGTAAAGTAATGCATATAGGCAACGATAACCTCAAATATAACTATCAAATGCAAAATAAATCGTTAACTGAAGTACAGCAGGAAAAGGATTTAGGTGTCATCATTAGTAATGATCTTAAAACCAGTACGCATTGACTAGCTGCCAGTAAAAAGGCGAATATGATGTTGGGCTTCATTAAACGCAACTTTGAACATAAAACCCCGAAAGTAATGACACGATTATACACGTCTTTGGTTAGGCCGCACTTAGAATATGCCGTTCAATTCTGGTCGCCTTGTTTCGTAAAAGATCAAGCCAAATTAGAATCAGTTCAAAGAAGAGCAACCAAACAAATTCCATCTCTGCGAAATTCATCTTATGAAGAGAGACTGCGGAAACTTAATATGTTTTGCTTAAAGGATCGTAGAATCCGTGGGGACTTGATAGAAACCTTTAAGATCCTAAAAGGATTTGATGTCATTAATCAAGAGAACCTATTCGAGCTTTCTCCTCAAGTGACAACAAGAAATAACGGTTTTAAACTGAACGGTCAACGTTGCATCACTGATCTCCGTAAAAATTATTTCAATGTTAGAGTTGTTGATCGATGGAACAAATTACCAGCAAATGTTGTCGATGCCAGCACAATAACTTAATTTAAAAACAGACTTGACGCGCACTGTAAAGTAAATGGGTATTGATATTGCCCTGCGAATTCATAATATAGTCCCCCGGATCGATTAGTGTTAGTGGTAGTTGTAGTTAGCATATTTCGTATCCTATCATTCTTCACTACGAAACTTCTATGTTCCTATCTTCTTTAGGGACATGGTATCATTTTCCAACTGTCCTCTTACATGTAGTTGATAGTTAGTAGTATGTAGTACAACAGATACCCTAGTTATGGACCAATAGGGCTCCTGGTGTCTGTTATTTCTATGTATTCCTATGTATTCCTCCTCCCTCCTCCTCTTCCCTTCTTTCCTCACGCTACTGGAAAATTGCCCTTATTGGCTAACTCCTCCTCACGCCTCAGGACACAGGGCGCGGGTACCTACTCTTCCTCGACGGGAAAAAATGTGTCGCTTCAATATACACAATCTTCCGACCATTGACAAAACAAACACAATAGGTTAGGTTACGAGGATTATTGCAAAAAGTGGGTTATGCCTAGAGGTGATGATGCTTATGGTGGTGTGGTGTTGTTTCTCTCTCTCTCTCTCTCTCTCTCTCTCTCTCTCTCTCTCTCTCTCTCTCTCTCTCTCTCTCTCTCTCTCTCTCTCTCTCTCTCTCTCTCTCTCTCTCTCTCTCTCTCTCTCTCTCTCTCTCTCTCTCTCTCTCTCTCGGTGAAGGAAAATTATTGTTCCCCAAAATCATTATATGGTTGAAAAGAACAAGTTTTTTTGACAGTTTTTTCTTATTTTGTCGGCGGCATAGTTTTATATATATATTTTTTTTATCATAATTCATTTTTTCTATCATATAGGTAAATGAGTTAATACGCTTCACTTATTTTTTTTTATCACAGTCGCTGTATTTTATGTATCTAATATTTCTCTCCGACAGTTTTAATAGCTTTGTTTCCAATCATTCCATTTTCATTTGTCTTCCACCAATCGTTCTATAAGCTTAAAGTTGTCAATACGATTCCAATCGCTTTCCTCACTGACAAATCCAACGATCACTTATGGCTTTTTTTCCTCGCGGTCACTTTGACGTAAATCGTTTATATAAATCGTCGTCTTATTGGAAGGAAAACGTTTCGCTGACAGGCCGCGACAGCACCAGCGCCGCCCAGACAGACGGGAGGCTTTGTGTCGTCCATTACAGATTATTATTATTATTATCATCAGCGGGAGGCGAGTGGCTGAGTCTTGTTTTGTCTTATTGAAAGTTTAAATCGCTATGATGCTTATGCTCCTACCCTCACCTATTTTACCTTGAGAATCGTGCAAAGTATTGTGTATTTCTATTATACTTATTACTTGATTGATAGGAATACAGGCCAATTAATAGATATTCATACGTTCCAGCGTGTTTCTATCTAAGAATTGTCATTGCTGCGTGTAAGACTACGGAACTATTTTACAGGTAGAAAATTGTCTGAGTATCGACCTTGCGAGGATCCTTTTAGGGACACGTGAGAAGCTTACACGCATCGAAAAACTCCCTGTAAAGATGAGACACGTAAGAAATCAGTTTTTTGGTTATAGTAAGAAGAACACGATGGTTCTCTTACGGACTTTCGGACGCACTAGAAATTTATACTTATCGAAATAAAAATACCTAAGAGGAATAAGCGGGCTATTTTTTATTGGCGTTTAAATGTAGGAATCTTCAAGGCATTAATACATAGAATACATACGTGTAGGCAAAGGATTTAAACTCATCATCCATCGTCCCAAGGCTAAGGGGATAGAATAGGGAATAGAAAGGGGAATATAATCTCTTTTCCTTGGCCTTGCAGCGTCCCAGCCAACTAAACGCCTTGACAAACCCCCGACTGTCTCGTACGTATTTGTTCAGCTTTATTTTTATCCTCAGTCGGATCTTCCCGGCTGGAGCAAAAGCGGCGAACCGTTGATATTAATAAGAGAGATCACCAGACGCCCCGCTGATCAAAGCCGCCCCAGGTAGCAAGAGTCAGGGCGGTGGAAAATGTAAACAGTGATGCGGTTTAAGGTGAAGGAGGCGGGAAAAAAAAAAAAAAAAAAAGCTGCGCGGGATTATGATGTTTGTTTATATTTTACAGCCGCGATATTCTGCTTGTTTATATTTTACAGCCGCGATATTCTGCTTGTTTATATTTTACAGCCGCGATATTCTGCTTGTTTATATTTTACAGCCGCGATATTCTGCTTGTTTATATTTTACAGCCGCGATATTCTGCTTGTTTATATTTTACAGCCGCGATATTCTGCTTGTTTATATTTTACAGCCGCGATATTCTGCTTGTTTATATTTTACAGCCGCGATATTCTGCTTGTTTATATTTTACAGCCGCGATATTCTGCTTGTTTATATTTTACAGCCGCGATATTCTGCTTGTTTATATTTTACAGCCGCGATATTCTGCTTGTTTATATTTTACAGCCGCGATATTCTGCTTGTTTATATTTTACAGCCGCGATATTCTGCTTGTTTATATTTTACAGCCGCGATATTCTGCTTGTTTATATTTTACAGCCGCGATATTCTGCTTGTTTTTATTTTACAGCCGCGATTTTCTGCTTGTTTATATTTTACAGCCGCGATATTCTGCTTGTTTATATTTTACAGCCGCGATTTTCTGCTTGTTTATATTTTACAGCCGTGATATTCTGCTTGTTTATATTTTATAGCCGCGAGATTCTGCTTGTTTATATTTTACAGCCGCGATTTTCTGCTTGTTTATATTTTACAGCCGCGATATTCTGCTTGTTTATATTTTACAGCCGCGAGATTCTGCTTGTTTATATTTTACAACCGCGATATTCTGCTTGTTTATATTTTACAACCGCGATATTCTGCTTGTTTATATCTTACAGCCGCGATTTTCTGCTTGTTTATATTTTACAGCCGCGATATTCTGCTTGTTTATACTGTACACTGTACAGCCGCGATATTCTGCTTGTTTATATTTTACAACCGCGATATTCTGCTTGTTTATATTTTACAACCGCGATATTCTGCTTGTTTATATTTTACAACCGCGATATTCTGCTTGTTTATATTTTACAACCGCGATATTCTGCTTGTTTATATTTTACAACCGCGATATTCTGCTTGTTTATATCTTACAGCCGCGATTTTCTGCTTGTTTATATTTTACAGCCGCGATATTCTGCTTGTTTATACTGTACACTGTACAGCCGCGATATTCTGCTTGTTTATATCTTACAGCCGCGATATTCTGCTTGTTTATATTTTACAGCCGCGATATTCTGCTTGTTTATATTTTACAGCCGC